>CADDXX010000107.1:145883-276176 GCA_902810485.1 Alauda arvensis
TCATGTTCTATTCCACATCCTACAAGTGCTCATCTGACTAGATAATTCTTTATAATCACAGAGATATTATGAAAATCTCTTCTTATTCTAGACTTCAAACAGAAAGTACTTCTTTATTTTGCATTTTTGTTCAAAATTTGAGTAGATGCAAAGTCCTGAAACAATTTATTTTAACTGCTATACCTTTTCTATAGGTATGTGCCTATAAAGTGGTTCTTTRCCCTCTTCTCTGTTTAATCATACCCAGAATTTTGCACACATTGCTTTTGGGTAATATTGTATTTTTAATTCACCTTCRTCTTGTTCTTTAGAACTAGAACTGTAACTAATAGAAGTGCTATTTTTCATTGTGTCTCTTCAAAGACCATGAAAGAAGTCAAAGAGTTTTAGTTTAGATGCAAAAAGCCATAGCCCAGATTAGATTGTAACTAGATGTCTCACTCTCTGAGGGGTTAACTAGGAAAAAAAAATAAGCCAATATTATAATATGTTAGAGAAAGGTATGTAGAAATGAGATAGTGAAAGTATTTACTGGGTCTGTTTAGCATAAATTAAAATTTCACTTACCAGTGGTAGACTTTACTCCCATGAAAAAAAGCTTTACTTTTKGAGATGTCAGAGGATGAACCAGTATCAAACAGCTTCAACAGGGAGACCCTTATTTTTCTGAATGTGCCAAAGATTTGAGGTTTTTTTATATTTCTAATAATCCCATCATTTATTATTAAAATTTTGAAGGCATGGTAAGGTTATGCAATGCTTTGAAGGACCATTAATAGTTGGGAATTCTTTTCCAGCACTTTAGAATGCTTTAGACCTAACTATTAAATTTCATGCAGCCAAATGTGTTAGTGATAAAATATAGTCAGGACCCAAATGAATAAATGAATAATTGCTTTTGCAGAATAAAAGTAGTTTCTGACTCTGCAGACATTGGCTTTGATAAATACAGCTGCCACCTAGGATAAAGCTGATATTGCCTTTCAATGTCTGGCCTTATTAAATAGAGATCTTGCTACAGGCTTTACTATAGCATGTGGGACATATTTGATTAGTTACCAGAATCACTCAGGGTGCATTGGGTTTCTTTTCTTTAGAGGTGTGGGCTGGGAGCTATTTTTTTCACAATAACGTGTGATTTCAAATTGCTATTTGACATACATTGTTCATTAACATTTCATATCTTCATTGATAAGGGAGATAAATACCTCCCTGGGCTAGTAATTGCCTATAGAGTTTAATGCCTTCAGATGAAAGAATCCAATACACTGAGCAGATTAGAAGCTCCTTTAAAGATTTGGGATTAGTAGGGCTCCATAAATGGTCTGAACCTAAGGTTAGTTCTACAAAGAGGCTTCATGCTAGTCTTTCCAATGTAAGCCTTTGGGTTTCTGGCGCTGAAGGTGGCATCCAGACTCTGCATTAGGTGCTTTTATTGCTTTAGTGATGTGTGAAGAAAGTTTGGTGCTTTACACCAGAAATCATAAGAACCAGAACAGTGAGGACCTCACTAAAAGCTCCTGAAAGCTGGCAAGTGCAAAAGGCTGTAAATGAGCGCCTGGTTGCTCTGCCCAAGGCAAAGGAAAACTTCCTTGATGACTTTGTTGGCCCCAGCCCAAAACCTTCCACAGCAGACTTCCTTCCTCACTTCTTTTACAGTTGGGGAAGTAGGGTGTGACTGTTCCTCTTGTACAATTGAAACTGGATAGCACCAACAAATACCCTGAACACAGGAAGCCTGAGTTTGAKGTCTCWCTCTGCCTATGAATTTTCAAACATGCTTACTCCATATTCCTGAAAATTGTTCCAGTTGCCAGGCCATTAGACTAAAATGGCTTATGAAGGCACTACATTCTGTGTAGTAATTGACCTAGTAAAGACCAGAGAGCACTGCAGAGAAAAAAGGCCCACAGGAGTGGTCAGTGCACATCCCACAGCACTGGGAGAGTTGGATTATAGCWGAGGTCYAACTACGTACCAGAAGAGGTGATACTACTAGAAATTTGGCAAACACCATACGTATTTAGTTGTTATGGGAGAAGGACAAGGACAAGAAAGGACATCAGCTATCACAGTAGTTCTCTTATCAACAAAAGGGAATGCTATCTCTTATTTTGCAAAGAGATAGCCAACTAGTCTGCTGTGCTATTTATACRCCTGTTTTCCTCTTTTTTCACTCTCTTCAACACCTTACTGTTTCATTAAGCCAGTTGATTCATCATTTGAGAGTGGATAAGTACAGCTCAGTGAGCACCCAGACAGTTTAATTTAATTTTCTCAGGTTTTTAGATGGGGGCTCAATTTGATGTGACCCCTAGAAATTGAACCCAGCCCTTGCTGTTGCTAATCAAATCCTGGCAGTCTGTTACATCAGCTAGAAGAATTTCAAATTGTAGTASCATTAGTTTGTTAGAAAAGTTTATTTTGTTAGAGGTGACATGATAATGAACCTTCCCTTTATCCATTTCAGCAGATAGAAAATTTGATCTTGGATATAAAAAACTTTGTAGCAAGAAACAAAAAGATTACTTTTTTATTTACTTACAGCAAAGTAGTTTCAGTACAACAAGGACAAAAGTTAGAACATGTGACTTTCAGACTTTAAGGGTTTGTCTTTACTTTCTAGTTTTGGGGTACTTTCTGTTGCTTTATTTTGTTTATTTAGTGCTATTTTGCCCTTGAAAAATCAGATATACTTCTTTCTCTTATACAGGTATGGCTATCAATTTCTGTGAGGAAGAGCCTTCATCTTCGGCTCAATCATTTGGAGAAAAAGGGGATGAGTTATCCCTTATGACCTTGTCTCAKTATTCTCCTGCATTCATTAAGGTGTGCATAATTTTGACTCCAACAATTGSTAAGTACAGATTTTATAGGAAAGTAAGGTTCAGGTCTCTAGTCTAGGTCTCTGCACAAGGGCAGAACTTGTGCTGAAAATGAAAACAAGTTCATACCAAAWTAAAGAGCTGTATGCTTCAAACAGAGGTAAAATTTGCTCTCAAATCATATMTTTAACCCATGGAATTGAAATTCCACAAAGTCACAGACATTATTTATGCTATGGATGAGAGTTTATCATATAATATTTCTTGAAATATTTGTTATTGGTTTTAATGATGTTTAGCTTTGTGGACAGAATCTATATATCATCAATTAATCTTCAAGTAGAAACCTGGAAAAGTAAAAATTTTGCTCTGACTTTCCAAATGGTTTTCTGTTCTTTCACCTGTTCTCAACTGGCAAAATCTACTTTAAGGATTCCATTTTTCTCTGAATTGTGAATCTGCTGCCCAAGGCAAGAACCAACAAATGTGTGTTCAAATCCAGTCTAGCAAGTCTTATTTTCTTTGATAATGGCAACTTTGATCTGCCCAAGAAACCTGTTTGGGGAAATGTTCCATGCAGTCCTCACTGATTAAGCCAAAAACAGAAACAGAAAAATTATTTGCTTTGTTGAGACACTCAAGGTGAGACAGAAATGTGTACTTGCAGCCCAGRAGGCCAAACAWATCCTGGACTGCATCAAAAGAAGTGTGGCCAGCAGGTCAAAGGGAGATGATTTCCCCCTCTATTCTGCTCTCATGAGAACCCAGCTGGAGTGTTGCATCCAGGTCTGGRTGTTGCATCTSAKCACAAGAAGGACACAGATCTGYYGGAGCAAGTCCAGAGAGGGCCACAGAGGTGATCAGAGGGCTGGAGCACCTCTCCTATGAACACAGGCTCAAAGCTGGGGCTGTTCAATCTGGAGAAAGAAAAGCTGCAAGGGCACCTTATAGCARCCTTCCAGCACCTAAAGGGGRCCTACAAGGAAGMTGTAGACAGACTTTTAATGAGGGACTTTGGACAAGGGCCTGTAGTGATAGGACAAAGGGGATTCAGCATGAAACTGAAAAAGAGTAGGTTTTAGGAATAAATTTCACATTCACATTTTAGGAATAAATTCTTCACTATTAGGGTGATGAGACCCTGGAAMAGGGTTGTGGATGCCGCATCCCTGGAAATGTTTAAGACCAGATTTGATKGCGCCTTGAGAGTCATGTTCATTTTAATAGTAAGCAACATGTCTGTTTATCTAAAATAGATCATTTTGATCTTTTAACTTCCATTTCTTTTCAATGAAACAACAGATAAAGTATATTAATTGAATTTTTAACTGAAATATTAAAGCCATTTCAGAAAGTCTTAGTTTCCAGAAAAGTCTTTTAAAAGTTTTAAGTGACACAATTTTGCAACTGACAAGAAATTTTTAAATATTTCAGCTCCAAAGGAGGGAAATGAAGAATATTTACAACAGCTCTCCAAAATTAAAGTTTAATTTTTTTGTTGTTATCTTAAAAATCATCATGTTATGTTTTCAAAGGACTTGTGCTTTACTATATTCTAATTGAATTCTTGTARCAATTTTGTTCAGCAGCATAGAAACGGTGGTGGGTCTCATCTAAGATTTATCAAATGAGATGAGATTCCCATGATCTGCTCTGGATTGACCTGAAATATATATAGCTTAATGTATTTTGGTTTTCTATCAATTTACACTCTGCAGCTGCCCTGCAAACTGCATCTCTTGAATGACTTTCTGATTAAGAGAAAATTAATTTAGGTCTAGACTGTGTGTGTAGCTCCAGGTTGAATCAAGTGAATTTACAGGACCATTCCCACARTTTATGTCCCCAGGTGGTGCTACCAGTCTCCTCACCAGAGATTTCAAAAACTTCCTCAGTCACAGTTTGATCAGACTTGTGGTGAGCCAGGCTAAAGGTCTAAATACACTTTAAGTGGATTACTGGGATTATGTGACCACTTAGATTTAATTGCCTGTGCAAGATCTCTGTTACGACTTAAGAGACCTGGGCTAATAGTTTCCCACAATGGGACTGAGGGGCACATTCCAAAATGGAAGTACCAATCCACTGATTGGTGGGCTGCATTGGAACTTGTCACAGACAAACAAACCTATGTACACMTGACTGTGACTGACTGCCATTTCCCAGCCAGAACTGATASTTTGTTATGTACTTCTCTCCCACAYTCTCCTGCTGCTGTCTGTGTGTGATTTACTGCCAGCAAGGCAGAAGGTGAGAGACATTCACATTGGCAAGCCCCAGTGCTCCCTCCAGTCTGCTGGTATTGAGCTATTTGCAGCCTCCTTTGCCTTTCTCACTTCCAGTCCAATGGTTAGCAACCTCTTTTATAACATCTCTCATCTGAGAACAAACCATTTCACTTTATACACTGTTTTGGGTCATGGGAGAAGYYTTACATCAAACCTTATCAAGGGAGTTGGTAACTTTCTTTCTCCAGTGACAGGAGAGCTCACTGTCTAAGGTTCCAGCAGAACACATCTCAGGTGTTTGCCTTAGTCGGGTGCTATGACAGTCATGTATCAAATTTTCAATTTCTGCTGAGAATTCCAAGTATRTTTTAGAAGGAGAACAGAAAAAGAGGTTTCTGCTAGAGAAAATTGCATGTCTCCTCCTTCTTACCAYATTTTTAAAAACTCATGTCTTTGCACATAAATTCTGACAAGAGTGTATCTGTTACAATTCTTTTTCTTCAGTCAGAAAACCAGTCCCAAACCACTCCATGTTAATCACATGTGTAGAATGTTACATATTTATTAATTCACTTTTTGTATCGTATTTTTGAACACCTGGAAAATATACTAAAACCATTCTATGACAACACAATCAGATATATAGTTCGTGCTGCCTCATTTTTTCAATCAATGAGAATTAAGACAAGAACTAGAACCTGTTTAAAATGCATAGAAATTGAGAATACCTTGTAGGCTGATGCTGTACTTTAATGTCCATGCAACAAATATTCAACAAAGTGCTTTAGTTCTCAGATCAAATTATCTGGATAAGATTGGAGCTCAATTGCCCTTGTGTCATAAGAAAAACACAGGACTATTTTTCACAGCTCTCCAAAAAAGACTATGTGAATAGCAAATCAACTGCACAAAAACAATGAACTACAGAATTTATCAGAAGTTTTAAAATCCAAAAATTAATTACATCTTAGACCTTATAATATTGAGAAAGAGCTATTAGTGTCATAAAAGAATGGAAAAATAATTTAACTTGCACTGGTAGAATGATTTTTTATGTTCAGAATTCCTTTATTTCTCTATGAAATTACAGTACACCATTTTCAGCTAATAGAGTAGCCCCGTGTTTCAGCAAGGGGATGCATAAACTAAAACAGTACCCATAGATTATCAGTAAGTTTATATTATTACTTTTGAATTCCCAAAACTATCTTGATGCTTACAGTTTTTGAGCATCTCTATTTACTAGAAAGATATGGAACAGTATTTTCAGGTTTGTTCTACTTTTTTTTATATGAATTTATTTCTTAAATATCTTTATKATGTTGGACTGATGTTCATACTAAAATACATATTCTACAATTTGTGGAGAATTAAATCCTGGAGATTTTCATTTAAGTAAATATTGGTTGTTTATTGCACAGAGTAGACTTTTTCTTCCACTGTGAAAATAGAAATTTTTCAGTTAGCATCTGACAACAGAAACAAAAGATTCATTAATTTTGAAGTCAAAATTATTTTAAAGAAAAAGTTCAAGTAAAATTGTCAGTTAGTCCAAATTTTCAAAGCTCCACTGACTGCAAGAATATCACCTGACCTCTACTAGCTATGACTCCTTCAGGAAATACACATTTTTTTTAATGGACATCGTACAAAGATGTAGCACTGGGCAATATTTTGGTGTTTAACTTGCCTCTCAGTTTTCAAACTGACATTAATGAGATTCAAGCCTATATTAAACTGAACTATCAAATGAGTTCTTGTATTGACTTGTTGTATTGTTAAGGGCTACATCTGGCAGGACGTGGCACTGTTTCAAACCAATCTTGCSTGACTATTATCTAGTTGGTACATTGACATTGTTTGGCCTTGACATTTTCACCAGGCTTCAGTAAGAAGGCTTTCAGAGCACAGTTTGAAKTTCTAAAATTATTTCTTAGAAGGTAATGCAAATTAACTATTTTGTCTTTCATGCAATCTGAGGTCTTTGTGTGAAGCAATTTTCTTGACATAAAAGAAACATACGAAGAAASAGGAAACTCCATTTGAATTGCCATGACACAATATACTCCCTGGTTCCTCCAGGGGATTGRTAAGGCTCCTTCAGAAGAATAGAAAATTTGTCAGACTAATCAACCATCTTCTCAGTATCCATATTTATTTCTGATAGTAGAMAAAAAAAAAAAAAAATCCTTAAGAAAGAATATTCAAAAACTACAAAGGTTATAGTGAATGTCCTCCAGAATTTTCTTCCAGCCTCCAGCAAATTCAGTTTTGGGAAATTCACTTGGGAATTTCTCCAGCTAGAAGGAAAATAGTCTTCATCTCATGAGAACATAATATTGCAACCTGCCTCTGARGCAGTAAGTTCCTGTTTATAAATCCCTTGGATTCATTAAAATAGAGTGAAATGACACTGAATGGCCCATGTGTGTATATGTGAGGCAGAKTTATTTTAAAACTACTTAATTTTAAAACTACTTTATTGCAGCAGAAAGGAATCATTTTGGCTCTTTTCTATAAATCTGTAAAAAAATCATAAAGAAAATTCATAAGAAAAGCAATAGAAGAGAAGRAACAAAAAAGAGTAGATAGTGGAGGAAAGATATTACCACCCATGGATAGGGCAACAAGACTTGATCATTGCAATTTTGACATCTGTGGTTGAGTAATGGTCCCGTCTTTATCTATTGGGGGTGGGGATCAAAACAGATGCTCCTCAGGTTATATACATTCCAGTTAGAATGGAAAGACCTAAACCCACCCCCAGAGGGAATTCTTCATATCCAGTGCAACACAGTGAGGCACGCACAGACTGACAGGGTGCTTTGGGGTCCTTGGTGATCCATAGCTCCCTCTGGAGATATGAACACTATTTATCCCTGCTTCTTGCAGTAGTGCAGCAGTGTCTTATGATGACAGGGAGGGTGTTGGCATCACAAAATTGTAAGATCTGCTTCTTACTGGCTTTTCCCTGTGGCTGGTTTGAAAGACATTTCCAAATGTGGATACCAATCAACCACAGAGCAACATAGATGGACAGTGGTTAGGTTGCCACAAAAATTCTGTTTTCTGAGGAGCTTGGTTTTTTCATCCACACACCCTACACCAAGAAATTTTTACAGTTGAACTACATTGTGTGTGAAGGATTAGGCATCACATTTTGTTTAATACTTTGTCTGCAAGRTCACATCACTGCAAGCAACATTCTATTCTATTACAACATTCTTCTAGTTCCCTAGGCTGAGCAGTATGCCTCTATTTGATCAATTCTCTCAAGGAAACRACTTTGTGAGTTTGGTTTCTTTGGTCACTTTCTATCGATCCTTCTCCATTACTTTTATATTTCTCAGCTGTGGGGGATCAGAACTATTCAGTGTGCAGGATATGCACACTAACCTAAATTCTAGGTTTATGCAATTAGTGATATTTTATGCTTTGTTCCTTACTCCTTTCCCAATAGTTCCAAATAATTTTCTTTCTCTCACTACTGCTGAACATTGAGMCAACTTTTCTATGGAACAGTCCATTTTAAAGTTCATGAAGTATGCAGAATTTCTGATTGTTTGTTCCTATGTTAATCAAATTAAACCTGTCTACATTGAATTTTATATACTGTTTCCTGTTTACCTTCCATTACTTCTATGCTGATACCAATAATGTTTCTTTATGGAGTCTAGTTAATTGCCTCAGCTGTTCAAGGTAGAAATGCACTTGCTGAGGAGAATGATAGCCTAAAATGAAGACTGCTATAAAATAGACATCTCATAAACAYGTCTGATTTTATTAAATAAAAATAGACAATATATACACATATCTGACCTGTTGATTATTTTAATATTCCTCTGGCCTCCTGTCTATTTCTTTTCAATATCCAGAAATATCACATGTGCAAAATAAAGATATAAAAGTGATGTTTCATGTTTCAAATTAATGTAAGACTGGGAAATAGGTCTTCTTCATAACACTACCAGTCTTGGACATTTATTCTACAGTTTCACAGATTTACTGAGAAGTTACATCTGGGTTAATTTTTCCTATGTGTGACATCTCATTTCTCTGCCTCAGAGCTTATGTGTAGAGATTATCAAATGTCAAATGCAAATGTAAAATGGATCCACGCTGTACAAAATACTCTTTCAGAGATATTGAGCTGACTATTCCCTTTAAATGTTAATGAAACTCTGGTAATTACTGAAATACCAAACCAGCCTAAGAGCTGGAGATCACAGCTGCAACCCATTGCTAATAAATTACTGGCACATGCACTGTCTTGGCAGAAAGAGTTGTACATGAACTTATTCACCAGGCCTCCTTTTTAAGAAAAGTATGGAGACAGAGTCCAAAGAGCACAGCCAGAATACTGAGGGGCCTTTTTGTTTTACTAAAGAAGTATAAATCTTACCCCCAAACAGGCTGCCCATCTTCCTGTCCATGTGTCTCCCTGCTTTTTTTCACTAAGACACAGAATTGTGATTATAACCTAAAAACTATTGAACARATAGCAAAATAAAGCAAGCCTCTCTAAAACTTTTCTTTTAATAAAGATCCACTTATTACAGTTATTATATTCCAATCTAAACATTTTAGTCATCCTCACTTTTTCTCTCTTTTTCTTTTTTTAACAGGAAAACTAACTGTGAACAAAAATAGACAGGCAGGATGGAAAGAAAGTGAGTTGAATAATGGGGGAAAGGGTGGCACTGCTGCAAATTTTTTCTGTGATATTTTCTCAGCCWGCAAGCCTGTAGCACAGATGCAGTGAAAAGGAAAATAGAGTACTTGAATGGGGTAAGTAACCTCAAGACAAAAAATGTCTAAGGGCTGTGCAGGCATAACTAGGCAGTAAAGAACCAGTGATATCTATACTAAAGAAGGCTGTTGACACCTTGATTCTTTGATCTGTGAACTGTGTGACAGGCTTGCAAACGGATAGTTTATTATCTGGGAGGTGAATAGCAAAGTCCTATGGCGTTTCACAGGGTTAATACGTATAAAACAGCCATTTAGATGTGCACCAGGAACAGAGCGTGGGAGGAGTTTGCTTCGGCATGCGAGGAAGTTGCCTGTGCCTATATGAATGTCTAGGCATATGTGCTCGTGTGGAGCACTGTGCAGTGCCCAGCTGGTCACACCCGCTGCAACTGGGGAGATCCACGCCAAAACCGACCATGGAATTGCCAAATCCTTTTAACTCACCCTCCGATGACACCGAAGGTGGCCTGAGCCCGATCGGGACCTTATTCTTGCTTTCCTGGAGGATCGTTACCGTTACACTCGATTTAAATTCAGGAATAAGCATCTCATGACGCCATGCTCCACTGCATCGGAACTGTACGGGCAAGGCGGTTCTTGCGCAGAGAGGGAGAGACAGAGAGAGGGAGAGACTTCCCAGCCTRAGAAGAAAAAGAGACATTTTCTGGTTTTTATGTCTATGGGTTGAATTTTTTTCCTAAAGAAATCTGCAGCTCAAAGGTATTGGAGTAATATTTCTGTAAGCCTTGTCTCAACAGCAAAAAATTTGTCTGTATCAACAGCAGAGCCACATAATTCTGYTGTTGTTCTTGCAGCGATCTGTCATTTAATGGATCACATAAGAAATTCCAAAGAGCAATGTTTGTGTTACCTGACATTATATGAGCTTAGTCATTTAAGGCAAATAACTCATATTTGAAAGAAGCTTGCAACCCACCTACGCTTGTTTCAGGGGCAGTTCTGCCTCAGGTGCAGACACCTAATTTTTTTCTTTCAGTAATTTTTGAAAGTTTGTTTRGCATGCAATCTACTATTGATGTGTGGTTACTTTTTCTGTTGTGTTTTGATTTTGTTGTTTTTTTAAGAGGTCTCTTTTACTTGCTGACAAGYAAACGCGAAATTTTAAGGCAGTAATTATTGATTTTGGGATAGCAAAGTCCTTTGAAAGCATATTGGTATGTGATGGGTATAGACAGGTTACCTGGATTTTTTCATCACCTTTACTCTATATCCATGTAACTGTGGAACCGTCAAAAGACAGTCATGGAAATACTCAAAAAAAAAAAAAAAGTGACTAGAATATTTCATAGGTAAATGAAAATTAACATTATAAAGCATTAGGGACTTGTCTTTTTCAGATTATATTATTTCTGTAGCAAAAAAATAGAGTTAGTTGATGTGAACTGTCACAACTGGATGCAAAACTGTTTTGTAAAGAAAAATGCATTTACAATGGAAGTCAGGGGGAAAACGATCTTACACCTTGCATGTATGAACATAAAACTATAAAATACTCAAACTTACATTTATTGAAACTCGTTTAGCRATTAAAAATTGAAATGGCAAAAAAAGTAGAACAATGACTTCGCTTGCCTGRTATGGTAATTGGGTAATAAGGTATATTCTACTGCAAATCAATTTCTTCATTCCAGTTTAGAAGTACAATATAGCTCTGGCAAAGTAGCATCTTTACGGTCCTATGGATTGACATCACAAAGCCGTAGCCTTCTTTTGAAATCTATGGAACTGTGATAAATCTTCATGGCTCTGTATTTTAAAAGGAAAAAGGATTAAAGAAAGATTTTCAAGAGTGGCATATTACCTCCTCTACATTATTTGGAGATGAAAGGATTGCATTATGGTGGACTAGCAGTTATCAGTTTTTCATGGGATTAATAATTAAATAGAATTTATAGTAATGGGGAAATACTGTTACGGTTTAAAGATTTAAACAATGAAAAACTTTCAAACCACTAGAGCTTAAAAATGGAATTATAGCCAATGAGTAAAGAATGTATACAAAATCTTCCTTTAGGATATGGGATTTTTTAATTGTATCCGTTATTTATAGACAAAACCATAGAGAAATKACCATCCTAATAGACCTATCCTTGTTTCTTGATGTATGTCAAAAGAATTTTAAAGGACAGTAACTGTTATGCAGAGATGCATATTGAGATTTATCTGAGTTGCCATTCTCTAAGAAGAGAGTCTATGATTATTACTGCTTTTCCTATAGTTCTGGGAGTCTTTATTTGTAATCTTACCAAGGAAATTTTGGAGAAGTGTTCTTTGAAAGCTACAAAAGAAATTAAGACCCTACTAGGGACGGAAGCTTTTTGATGCCAAACAGTAAACTCAGCTTTGGGTTGTAAGCACAGGTGGAAGAAAATCTGTGTTGTTTCTTTGGTAAAATAGCCAGGGCTGGTCAGGGGTTCACACTTGCTTGTTCWCTTGTTTTTCGAGTTGCCCTGGAAATATTTTACAATACAGGCTTTTGGGAACATTCTACAAGGTGACAAATACTACATGACTTTTGTGGATGCAAATATTGATCCTGACTCTGTCATCTGGCAATTAGTTGCTCCATGCATTTGATTTCCAAGATGCAGTTCASCAACGCATGAGGTTTTGATGTGCTCTTGGACCCCTAGGCTGAACATGCTTTTCTTTCTCCAGGTTTACTGCAGGTAAAAATTCACAATGAGGAGATATGTTCATCATCACTAAAAATATTTTAAATCTAGCTTTTCTTCATATGCTATTCTTTTTTAGCTTTGTAAAAGGWTGTGTTTAATATGTTCTCAGCAGGCAAAATGCTATTAAATGCTTTAATTAAATTATGCAGACATGAGGTTTTTTTATCTTGTTTTGCTTTTCTTTGGTTGGCTTTGTTTGTTTGTTTTCAGAATTCATAATTTAGCTTAATTCTTCTCATTTGGCATAAAGATGCCTGGATCTTTCAATGTTTCACCTTCCCTTATTTATTGGTGTATCTAAGGCTAAAATTTCAAGCAGACAATGAGTTTTTCACAGTAACCTCAAATCTTTTTCCACAGAAGAATACACTGGCTCCATTTCCATGGGATACCTTATACCCTCAGTAGCAGTCTAAAGTTAATCCAAATATGACATGGTTTGATAAAGCTGCATCAATGTTGTATGAAAAATTCCTCTTATAAAGTCATTGAAAGTTAACATGAATTTTTATGAGGTTCTCTTGCTTCCCTAGAAAAATAAACTAACAAATATGAAGCAGAATTTAATTACTACATGTAAATATGTATGGAGGTTTAATGATTGCAATGCACAGATGCATATGTTTAATTTAACAGTTTATTATTAATATCCCTTAGAAAGAAATTTGAAATTAAAAGTACATGGCATTAAGAACACAGTTGTAAAAAATTCAACTACAGTAATTTTAAGGTATTTTAACTAGTTGATTAAACTTGCTGCCCCTTTCAGATCAAGGCTTGCAAATAGAGGGTCRTGTAACAAATCATCTTCTCACATAAGGCTGTACTTCACTGGTTTTTTCCTTCCTAAACTGGTGACATCAGCCTCAGAAAAAGAGATTTACAGGGAGTTCAAAGGATTCCAAATAGGCATGAAAAAAATGTCTGAAGAGACTTCAAGGTTTTTGTTAGGCCATGGAAATGAACCRATATTCCTTGATCTAAAAGTAAAGCCCAAACCATCCTCATACACTTAGTATTAGTGCTCTGGGTTTTTATTATGCTTGTGAACTATCCACACAGAGGAGAAGACTGAGGCTTTTATCCAGATAGTCAATTTGTTCCAGTCCACATCTTTATTTCAGCTGAAGAAACCTATTATTAGCTCAAACAGCAAATTTCCCAGTTGAAAACACATGTAACATTTTAGTAATCTAGATTTATGTCAGATAGGTCATGAACTTTTATTGTATTCCTGTGGTAAATAACATAAACAAGCAGAAAAGCTGTTGACCACTTGTAGTGAACTGGCTCCCCTATTTCAGTTTGAAGACAGTTTCAATGAAGCAAAAAGAAAAAGCTTGCACAGAGCTGTAGAAGCCACAACAAATTGATTTTTTCCACTGCTTTTGTTACCTCATGGAATTTCTACGTGAGAGCCAAACAGCTCCAGCTGAGTTTTTTTTCCCCTCCTATTTTAAGGAGAAATTACACACTTGCAACAAAATATCTTGCACATATCCACCTTCTAAACAATTAACTGGGTAAACACTTTGCTTAAGTGATAAAATAAATATTTTCATGCTTCTATTTGCTCTTCATTTGTTTGCTGTAGGGTTTTGATATCTTCCAGCTCACTGAGTGGGCAGTTAATACAGAATTTTCTTGAACAGATTGCACTTCTCAAAGGATTATTGGTTTCATACCTGAAAGTATTACACAAAAGCTTATAATTAAGGGCACGATTTGTGAAGCTAGGCTAGCAAAAAGCTTTTAAACTCCTGGCATCTTCAAGCTTGTGTGTCATACTTCCTTCAGTAGTGTGGGCAGTATCTCCAATCTAACTTTTCTTCTTGRAACTTCTGAGATTATTGAGAGCTATTTTAGGTGTCTACATCTGGCTTTGCTGTGTGCAGTACTGTCATATTCTCAGGACATATCTATATTGCAATCAGAAGTGTGTCACCTCCACACATGAGCACACTTGCGCTAGCTTTTCCATAGCTGGCTCAAATGCCACGAGAAATGCTGCAGCATTTTGGAAGTGTCTGTGTTTGTTCTCCTGAGCCACTTGAGTACTTAAATGATCAGCCCTACCTTTTTTATCTGCTATATACACGTGATTCAGAATGGGTGAATTTATGCATATTTTGAACATATATGTTGTAGTCACACTGACACTATTAATATGACTTTAACTTGAGTTAAGCAATCACTAGAAATATGCACCTCCAACTGTCAGTTCATCCCCTCCTGAAATATTGGAGACAGAAGATGAAACACCATCTGCAAGGTTTTTTTCCTCCAGTGACTATAAGGTGAAAATTATTAGCAGAGATGATAAGCTTAGACCAGCTGTGTTACTTCCAGTTGGATAAAGTTATAGAAGGTGAATTAGTTTATTTCTTTGCTGAGCAGAGTCTTGAAGGTGATAACTCTATGTAGAAAAACTCTGGTTTCCACTAGACTGTTGAGGATGTGATTGCTTTTATCCCAGTGTCCCCAGTGGCTAACTACCTCAAGCAGAGTCGTGATTTGGGTCCATGGCTCCAAAACNAAAAAAAAAAAAAAAAAAAAAAAAAAGGTTTGTTCCATCTGGATCACTTCTTTCCTTTGGTCATACGCTTACTTGTGCTTTTTACAAAGAAAAATATTGAGTAACCTTAGAAGGACAAGGGGTGTTGCATCTGTTTACAACTGCACACACATGTGTTAGAGCAAAGAGACTGTAAAACCATGGTTTCAACTATCTTTTTGGTGTTCCCTGAAGTGCTGCAGCAGGGAATATGCTGTTTGTTGTCAATCCCAGTCAATGAGTCTGGCTCTCCACTAAATACTGAGGAGGCTTTAGGGCTCCAAGTCAGAACGGCAAATTCTAAGTCCARAGAAGGCAAATTGCTTTCATGCACTGCAGTATTGAGCAACACAATTAACACACCTTTTCTGAATCTAAGCCCTGCAGCAATCGGCTATCCTGAGTTGTGGCTGATGCAGGATTAGATCCAGCCTTGGCACACTTCTCTTGCTGTACTTCATGAACAAGGATACTAAGTCATTACTGCTCCTAGTTATACATTGTTTAAATGAACATCCAGACACTGATTTCCTCTTGGCAGCAAAATCCTTTGGAAGAGCCTTCTGGACTTTGAAGCAGTTCCTCTAAGCACTCCCACATCTGCATCTGAACATTCCCCACCATCCTCCCAGCTCTCAATGTCAGCTCTTTGGACTGCAGGTTGATTTTAAGATGGGACAGTCTACAGAAAATGCACCCTGAGTGCAGAAAAGCATCAAGATGGTTCAAAGAAATGTGTTTGTCTGATCATATATCACCAACCCCAAGCATGCATACACATGATCCTAAAACTGAACAAAAATTTGATGGAACAGGGGCTTCTGTCATAGATTTTTTTTTCTTCATTTTCTTTCCCTCATTCTACCCCCTGGGGTATCTGTGGAGAGAAGTTAAAAAAAAAAAGAAAAAAAAAAATTCTGGAACTTTGCTGGTGTGATTTCATTTCATGTGATACATTTGAAACAAATCTGCTTGTTTTTATTATGAAAAAACTGACTTTGCCTTAGTCAGGTATGACAGCCACCTAAAGCCCCAACAGTTACTTTTCACTACTTACAAAAGCTTTTTAAAAAAGTAACTTGAAATTAGATTAGTGAAGCAGTTAAACAGACTAAGCATATATTGAATAAGTGAGCAGAAATGCTTAATCTGGAATGATTTACAGGGAGACTCACATGTAATTTTTTCTTCCAATGTAATATTCCATAGTCATAATCTTTGTGCTTGTGTATGTCAAAATAGCAGAAGTCAGTCTTTAATAGAAAGGCACAAAAATCCACATTCCTCTTCTGCATATTCTTACATATGCTTGCAGGCATCTTATTTGTGTGGATGTAAATGCATGTGTTATGTGTACATGTGGCAGTGAATATAAATATTTTCCATGGCATGTGTTYACAAGGAATCTGACTCATATACAGGAATTGTTGATTATATGTATGTTATCATCCATTTGTATGAGCTGCAATGCATGAATCAAAGCACTTTGATCTACAAAGGTATTCCACACAACATGGATTCGTTGCCATAGCATTTATCATGCAAAGTCTGGCCCCAGTTCATTGCTGAATTAAARAATACATCTCCAAGTGGCTATAAACAGAGCACAAATTCTGTAACATATTCTGTGGCAGAGAATCCAGGTCAGTATARCAGCCATTCTGACTCCACCAATCATGAATTTTTTTTTTAAGGTAAGCAATTGTGTCTGGGATGCAGAGAGTAATGTTTTCTGCCTCTTTACATATATGCATTTTTGAATTTTTTGCTCCTTTTCTYCTTTTAGCATAATTTATAGCTTTATTGAAATGGTTTTTTCTATTGCTTCCTCATAATTCATAGTAGCTAAATAATGAGCATAATTTTCCTCATTCTCACACATACCGTGTGTTCTCTTTGAGCCAGAATCTGCACTATAATTTTGTGGGACCATCAAAATGTTAAAGGACAGTCAGCTCTACTCTGACACTTCTGGAATCAAGAAGACCTGACAAGTGGGAYTACAGCCTTGATTTTGGAAAGTCTRGTTTCAAGATGTCATTCTGCTTCAGATTTCTTTTATGGACTTTGGCATGGCCATAGGATATCTAAGYTCTATGTGYRGTGTTCATCTTCTATAATGATGGACAGAGATGGACTATGCAACACCACTGGTGAGACCAGTTAAAATCTATGCTTCCCTAGAATTTATACATAAAAAGACATAGAAGAAAATGAAGTGCAACACAGAAAGCATTAGGATGGCACAATATCCAAGTTTTAATGGTGCATCTTTTCATGCACATTTTATAAGAAAACTGCAAATGTTATGAATYGCAGAATYACAGATCATACCAAATTGAAAGGCACCCACAAGRATCATGGAGTMCARCRCCTGGCCCTTCACAGCACCATCCCCAGGAATCACATCATGTRTCACTCTCAGCTGCAGAGAGTGATAAGGTCTCTCCAGATCYTCCTWTTCTTCCRGYTCCCTCAGCTGCTCCTCACCGGATTTGTGCTTGAGACCCTTCACCAGCTCCCTTGCTCTTYTCTGGACATGCTCCAGCACCTCAAYGTCCTTCTTGTAGTGAGGGACACAGAACTGGATGCAGGACTCAAAATGCAGCCTCACCAGTGCTGAKCACAGGAGGAAAATCACTGCCYTGGTCCTGCTGCCCACAACTATTCTTGATCCATTGTAGGATGCCACTGGATTTCTTGACCACCTGGGCACACGCTGGCTCATGTTCAGCCAGATGTCAACCAGCATCTCCTGGTCCTTTTCTGACAGGCAGCTTTGCAGCCGCTCTTCCTCCAGACTGTAGTGCTGCAGGGGATCTTTGTGACCAAAGAGCAGGACCCAGCACTTCACCTTATTGAACTCCATACTGTTGGCCTCATCCCATCAAACCAGTCTGTTCAGATCCCTCTGCAGAGCTTTCCTGCCCTCCAGCAGTATTACACTACCATTCTCTTTAGTGTTGTCCTTGGACTTACTAACTTGTACTGATCAAGTCAGAAACATATGTGTCTGAARCAGGAGGTTGCTCTTGGGCTTACAGGAATGCTTCTGTCATTCACCTCCTAAGTTCTGCCACTCTGTCACACCAAGCATCTGAATAATTTCTCAGACAGCTCTAATTTTTAATGACTTTGTCTATTATTACCAAGAGAAATGTGGCAAAAGACTTATACTGGTGTTTTGTATGATGTTATGACAGAGATGACACAATTTTGTTTTAAATAGCAAGTTTAACTTTGTAATTTTTTTTCTAAATGAGACAAGTAACTTGCTGGAAGATGTGGTTGGAAAGGAGAAGAAAGCACAAAATATGCATGTTAATAGGATTGCAAAGAATAYTCCTTGGACATACTAAAGGTTCATTACACAAACTAAAGGGCTGTATTATCTAGCAGCATAACATGTGCTTTGCCAGAGGTTTAGAACACTGTTTTTGCTTGAGTGGCACAGAATAAAGTTTATGAGAGGGGAATAGCATCATCTGATTGTAGCAGATGAGACAGCAAGAGACATCAGTTTAGGACATTAATTCTGACAGGCAGAGTGGCTGAGCAATACTTGGAGCTTTGCACTAAACTAGGTTGTCTTCCCAGATGTAGCCTTGTGTAACCTCAGTTAATGGATTCCAAAGAAAAACGTAAGAAATTTGTCTTTCTTCTGTAACGTGAGTGTTGTGGGGAAGGACAAAGTAATTCTTTTAAAGTAGACAACAGGTAGGATAGACACAGATTTAGATTTTATAGTCTACTAACTCAGTATGTTCTCCTATAAGTTATAGGGTATAGCAAGGAAAGTTGAGCTCAATTTCCTGTCAGTACCAGTGAACTGATATGGCAGAAGAAGAGGTCGAATTCCCATGGGATACAGAACACATCACTTAGCAGYGTTGAGAGATATCAGTCAATTTCGCCTACTCTCTATCTCGTAACATTTGAAGGGGGAATACAGACAAGAAGAACAACTTGGAGTCTGATTTCTAGATTGTGGAAGTATATAGTAAACCAACAGATGTGCTGGAAGTCAGGAAAGGAGTGTATGAAGAGAATAATGGAGCAGCAATACTATTGACTTCTTACTTAATGTGTATTTTAGGGATTCATCTACATAAAAAATATTATTCTTACTACCCATAATTTCATCAAAATTGCCTAAAATTCTGTATAAATTCTCCTCTTAAAATGTGAAACTCTTGAAGAGACACAATCATTTCTCAAAACTCAATTCTGTATTGTTTTTATTAATCCTAGCTATTGTCTATAAATCACAGCATATTGATTTATATGAAAGCCAGATAACAGTGATATAGCCCAATAAACTTAAATTAGAAAAAGGAGCAGAGCATGAAAGAAAGATAGTTAATTGCATCAGATTATGTCACCAGGCCAAACAGTGCAGATCAGATTCAGGCATCCCTGAAGAGAAGACATGAAAATGCTAGGAAACTGAGAAAAAATATGACAGAAATAAGATATAARATGATGCTGATGACACAGCTTTTTAATAAAGTCCTCTATTTCACAATGTAGACTAATTTGTATTCCTTTCTGGAGKTTCATTATAAACTTCTGCTATTCCTTCTTCCAACATCATCTTGTCATTTAAACAGTTTTCCAATAATCCAAAGAGAACACCTTAAAACAGTCATGAAAATGTGTTGACAGGAGCAAAGCAGCAGATGTGAAATATTTGTTTCCAGACATTTGCATTTCAGCTGCACAATGTCTAAAATATTGTAAACATTTGTTTGACAACATTTGTGTTGGATAAATATCAACAACAGAAATAAAGATATTTTTCAAATAAACCCRCTTGTTGAATTGTTTAAAACAAGTGGGTGGAAAAAGTTGTGGTATGCGTTTAAAATAAGAAATTTATATAAAAGTCAGTTTATTAAAACTTTGGAAAGAATGAGAGGAAAACATTGTTGCATTAGTTCTAAACTCAGAAAMAATCTTGACTATTACTTCTGCCTCTACTTYCAAATGACAAAATATTAGAAATAAAGTTCTGTTCTTAAATATAAAGCCAGAACTGAGAGCATATAAGAATTTGTTAATTAGGCTTACTAGGAAARAATGTGAAATGTATTGATGGGCATGCTGGTTTTGTTTTGTCTTTTGGATATTTGGTGAATTCTGTAACATGGACAAAAAAAAAATAATTTTCTCCAATAATTCTTCATTGTAACTAGCTACATAAAACAGGTAACAAATCAGCTTTATACTCAGACCAAACAGATTTGATTTTGTCTTTTAAACACATCTGTATTATTCTTATATTTTTGTCTTTAAATATTGAGTGCTCATGATATTATACCCATGCAAACAAACATATTCTGGTCTAGAGTCTTCAAATTTAAATTGAGTTAAATTAAGAAATAATCACTTAACTTAAAAGATTCAAAAACACTTAAAATCTATGTGCTTCATGAATTCCTTTTTTGCACTTTACAGTGAAAAGTTTCTGAAGTATCCTTGTCATATATACTGAGGTTGGGGGTGCAGATTATACTTGTGTGATTTGCATCCCAGTCGAAGATCAAAACCATCAATACTCCTATGTGAATGTATCAATGAGGAAAGAGCAATAAAGGTTTTTGCCACGTGAGGGGTTAATGGTGCAAGTCTCGGTAGCCAAGTGACAGTCATACCAAGCAATCAACATTCCCAGCAATAGTTTGTGTCCATAGCAGATATGGGCAAACAAGTAGAACATATTTGCAGCAGGAATTAATAATTTACATTTCATATATCAACCCTGCGATTAGATCCCATCAAAAAGAATGGAGTATTACATCAGATGCCCACCAATGTGAGTCACAGGGGACTCTCCTCATATAGGTGTAGGGTCTAATTTGAGGTAAAGAAAGAACTGAAGAACTATCAATCTGAGCGGTTTTACTTCTTTAGCTCAAGAACAGTAACAAAATTTAAATCAATGAATATTTCAATACCTGGTTGTTTTAATGTCTGCTGAAATCTTAAGGCCCTGTTTCTCATTGAGATCCTGAGCTAAGTGTCCCTTAAAAAAGAAGGGAGGGATTGAGATGCAGTWATAACATATTTCCATTAATGACATAGAAGTACAATTATTTTTAGGAAGGCAAGGGTTAAGAATGAGGGAGGTAAAAAAGTATGCCAGGATAAGTAGAAGCAGGGTAAAATGGATTTTGAATTTTGCTCATATATCAAMAAAAGCAGTTTTTAAGATATTTCTGCATAACATTTGCAATCACGCTGCATTTACTCTGTATTTCTAAAAAATCAACATTATATGGTTAAAGGATAATATCTGCATTTTTTTAATATCCTGTACATTTTTATAGTAGAACTGCATGTTCAGACAGTAGTAATGTACAGATTATTTTTATTTTAAAATAAAAAAGTTGATCTAGACCATGGAGGATACTGTCTTCTTTTTCTCCTTTTTCTTTTCCCATAGGAAATATAAAAACTTATACTCACATTTAAAATACATAAGAAAAAATGTTACAACAGACATTTTGCACAACCATTCTGAAGACTATCTTCCTGACATAAATATTTAATATGCAGATCATCTGCTATTTCTACAAACTATACAAAATGACTAAAATCAATTGCAATGATTCAAACCAACATCTGCATTTCTCCCATCTCATAACAGCTAAAGAAATATATTCTGATGTTTTGATTTACTAATCCATAGTACCTGATTCAAATTATYCCAGCAAAGTTACTAAAATGTAAAACTAAAAGTATGTTATAGAATTTTTAGAATACACAGAAAGCTCTTTTATTGATTTATTAAACTGTTACTTAAGTCAAGAATTTTATTCTTAAAATATATTTTACACAAAAAAACCCTCTAAAATATCCCAGTTAATTCTTCAGTGACTGATCTTCCATTGAGCCTCTATTCTTGGCCCAAAATAAGTGAAAAAAGATTAATTTAAAATTTTAGTTCTATGTTGGAAGCTCTGCAGTCCTTCCAAATGCAGGTGGATCAAGTCACCATTAATCTCCCTTTACTGTCAATGATTCTGAAGTAGCATCTCTAGTGTCTCTTTCTCTTCTGTACGTTTTAGTTTATTGTATGGTTTTTAGTTCTTTTTCTCCTCTCTCATTCACTTTCCTCTTTTCTTTTCTATTTCTCTCTTTCTGTCTGCCTGCCAGACTGCCTATTCCATCCGTTTCTCCCTCTCTTTTGATTTAGCCTATATGAGCATAACAGATTATTTAATTTATTTAATTCCCCTTAGTGGTTTGTTCTAAGATAGATGATTCTCTTTTCATCTATTTAGAAGCATAAAATTAATGAAAACTTGTTCCTTAAACTGCTGAAATCTCTCCTGCCATGTTAAACAGGGAAGTAACACTCCCAATCTRCAACAGACACAGATTTTTGAAAGCTGTTCAGCAAATAGCTTGTTCTCAGAACCTGCCCACTGGAGACAGCTGCAGCTCCTCAGTCACAGAAACACAGAATTACTTGGGTTGGACTGGTCCTTGAAGATCATCTTGTTCCAACCCCCCTGTCATAAGCAGGGACACCTTCCATTAGACCACTTTGCTCAAAGCCCCAACCAACCTCTGCTAGGCAACCTGTTCCAGTGCCTCACCACACTCACAGTAAAGAATTTCTTTCTATTATCTAATCTAAACCTAGCCTCTCAGTTTAAATCTGTTCCATCTTGTCCTATCACTACATGTCCTTCCAAAAAGTCCCTCTCCACCTTTCTTGTATGGTGCCCTTCAGTACTGGCAGGTTGCAAAAAGGATAATATGTCAGTAGCGACTTTATCAGATCAGCCAAGTAGCTTTAGAAACTTCCTCTTGATTGAATTATTTATTTTGTGCTCTGGTTTCCAAAAAAACTCACCAGTCAATTTAAGTTCTGTCCTAGCTCTATGATATTGGAATACAAGTAATGTGCTACATTGAAGTTTATATATGGTCTACCTGCTAGGTGGAAGAAACCTTCCAGCAAAGTAGGAATCAAGCAAATTTACTAAGACATCTATTGTCTAATTAAAATTTGTATCAATACTGACTTTKTAATTGTAAATTTGTATTTTGTTTGATACCAGTTCTTAGCTTATCTGCAATGTTTAATATCCTGATATTGCATAGATTTATATTTATTGCTACGACAGTGAAGAAACATGAGCCATTATCCAGAGATGATTAGTATCAGCAGCAACTAATCCATCATTTCTAAACTAACCCTCAGCAACTACTGGCACCAGTTAAATTACCTGTGGAACAAATATTTGAATYACAGTCAGGTTAACAGATAAGGATCAGTTCATTTAAAAGAAATGGGAGAGAGAAATACAAAAACAATTGGCTCTGTGGAGTACATGTGCTTTCAGCCATATGAGGGACTAAAAGCAACACTGCCACAGAAATCCATTTTCTACACATCCAACTGTGGAAGAAACCATAGCTCTTGTCCTTGTTGCAACACCTTGACATTTGTCGTACATTTTCCTACAATGAGAGTGGTTAATTGGTTTACTTCTCTTCAATGTGTTCAATAGAAATTCACTTGTCTAGCTTTTTTGAAGGAGTACAACAATCTTTACTTTGTTGCTATTTCTCCCTGACAAAAATGTTTTGAGAATCTGAGGAAGAACCTGTTACAGTCATCTACAGACCTTTSGTATCACACAGACGAGGACAGAGCCTGGTATATTCTGATAGATCCTGCTACTTTTCATTTATCTTTTTTAGGAGTGGATCCTGGCAACTCTATGGATGATGAGTAAAACTTACCTTCTCCAACAAATGCCAGAGCAAGAAACATGCACACAAGTGGCTTTTCCACTTGTGTGCATGTTCGAACTCAACATTGGAAGGAGAGCTTAGAAGATGAGAKCTCTTTTCTAATAAGTATTTCTCACACTTCTATCAAATATTCTGGGCTAAATTATTTTGTGAGTGGAGCAATGACTGCATTTCAACACAGAGGCTTATGTAATTAGTTGATAATGTTCTTCTTGCACATTTGGGAATATTTCATCTTCCTTTGAACATTAGACCAGAAATGTGCATTTCCACTTATTCTTATGGTCCCCGGACTTTTGAGAATGTTGAAAGGAATTCAGAAAATACCATCACAGCAGCTYGATTTTCATATTCTGGATGCTTAGACTTGATTAAACTATTGTTATGGAAAGCAGTCTTCCTGGTGAATTTTGCTAACCTATTACTTCAGAATAAAGGTCATGTGGCTTCTGTGGGAAAGAAAAATGCTTTGAACCCACTTATGCAACTTATTTACGGGAAAATTAAAAAAAAAATCAAGAAAACCTTCTGTTATTGGAAGTTACCAGGTCTGTTGGATATGAGAAACCTTGCATCACTCATCACCTCTGCAACCAACACCACCAGCAGTTTCTGACCATGGTAATCAGTGGTAGTGAGTCTGCATTACATWCGATTGTCATTTCATTGAGTCCATTTCTGAAGCTAGTTGTCTGTGATCCCTTTTCCCTGCTGTGATGAAATTTCTAAAAAGGATTCTCATGGTCTTTCATCATTCAGACAACCTTTTTTTCCCCAAACAAATAATTTCTATTTCAATTGTGCTGGCCCACCTCTTTTGCTGTGATAGTGGCTGTTATATGAACCTGAAAATGAACAGAAAACTTTTATTTTCTCAAAAATATTCTAATTACCCTTACTATCTTCTATATCTGTTTTGTGTTGATCAGCTTTTGAATTCTCCCTTTCAGCATTTTGGTGCTCAAGACAGCTGTAGTCCTGACCTAACCATGTAACAGCCTGGCACTCAAAATGGCAGAATTAAAAAGAAAGACATTCTGACCTCATAATTAGTTTCAATTATGGAAGAGAACATGTAACTGCTGATAATGGTACCACATATGTCAATTCTTRTGAACAGCAATGGGACTACATTTTCACTACTGCAATAACATTCTAATACACCTGAAAAATGTTCCRTTCTAAAGACAATCTGGAAACCATTGATGAGTTAGAAGTCTTCTCTTCTTTCAGATTTTGTACGAAAACTTTATAAATCAGTCACAATTCAATAAATGGTCTAGACTCTAGCTGCATTCAAACTAATTATAAGGTAAGAATGTCTTTCTGTTTACTTCTGCCATAATTTGGTTCRTAATTTACCTGATAAAATGATAGTTTAGGGTAATACTCACAGGATAATAATTTCAGTTTAGTAAAAAAGATCCCAAATATATGTAATGGTAAATATATTGGGCAATTTTTATATCTGTCCTACTGTAGAGTTACAGCCAAAGTGAAACTAAATCTAATGATCACACATTTGCCCTGGGATTTGAGACTACTTCAAACTTATGGAATGTCAGACTTTACAGACCTTTTTCTTTTTTTTTTTTTTTTTCAGACCTTTTTCTTTTTCTTTTTTTTTCTCACTACTTGGTCCAATTATTTAATTGAATGCAAATCTTATGACTCTGATTTTTTCTTTCCAAACAGTAAGCACAGCTATATATTGGTAGACTGGTGCTCAGGCTTGATTTCTGATCCAAAGGCATATACTTCAATGGTCTTTGGATCAGATCCTTAGAGAGCTTGTTTTTGGTATCCTCATTCCAGTAATCTGTAGCGCATAATTAAGTTCAGTCTCAAAACTGAGCCTTGTGTCCTCTATTCATCATTCTTTTCAAAATTAATATGTTTCCATGMATGGCTAAATTTTGTCTCTTTCTGTTTATCCCATTTTACATCTAGCACGTTATCTCATCTGTGGCTCTCTACCTAGTCAGTAATCTCTGATGTGGTACTTCTTCAAATACTTCTTGAAAATCCAAGTGTAATGCATATGAAAAGTTTTACTTATCTGTCATGTCAGTGTTATTTTCTGGGAGTTCTAACAGGTAAGTTAAACAGGACCTTCTTTGACTGAAGCAATTTTGGATACCTTGAATGAACTATAAAGCTGGTATTCTCCTACTAACCTCCACCGAGACCTTTTCCACAAAGCTCATGTTAAACAACCTGGTTTACACTTTCTCTTCAACCTCTGTCTTCTACTAGTTTATTTATATTTGTCACTTCTCAGTCCTCAAAAATCTCTTTCATATCTACTTTTAATATATAKCATTTAAAGTGTCACCAACATCTTATTTTGTTCTTTCATAAAATATGTTTTTATGTGAAAGACATCCAAATTTGTGGGTAGCTTTGGTTCCTGTAGATACTCTGTTAGTAAGTGCACAAACAGAGCATAGAATAAACATTTACAATTCATGGCTTCCATATAAAAATCATAATGGCAAAAATCAGCAGTTTATAGACATTTCCACCTTTAAATAATTTGGGGAAAATGTGATGTCATTACAAGATGATAAAATTCTACAAAGCTTATGAGGAAACTGAATGAGGCATATCTAACTCTGGGTAATGAAACCTGTGATCCAGCAGTGTCTGAGCAGATTCCAAGACTCCACCATCTCCAAAGACAAAACTGCTGCAGTAAGATGAGAGAGCAATAAGGGTATCAGATCTGATAGCTTGTTTCACTCGATGTATTTAAAATAAAAGATGCATTAGTAAAACCAATCTGGCAACTATTAACGTTAAAGACAATAGCTAAGAAAGGTTTGGGAAAGACATGCAATGGATGGATACMTGCAATATGAAACTAGGAGGTGGAGTTGTGAAGTGGAGCAAGACTCAAACAAAAATTATAAAGCCCATAAAATACTAGTATAGAGTTTCCAGCAGAGAGAACTGCTTGTATAATAGGATTCTCCAAAACTGGACTCAAAAAGGCAAGAGAATCCCTATGACTTAACTGTGAGGAAATGTATATGACAAAACAGTGACAGTGCTGTTAAAAAGACAAATTCTGAACGTATTTACATTAAAAGAAGAGAAGGCCTTGTTTAAAAAAATAGAGAAATCATTTCCCCTGTGAAAGAAGAAAAAAATTCAAGAGACTGGAAAGGCTACTTAAACATACACTAGGTAAGCACTTGCACTGTGCCCAGCTCAAATTGGGGCATTCTACAGTACAGATTATAATTYTGTTCACACTCTGTCCATGAACATTGCAGAATTACTGAAACATACACGTAGGAAGGAAAATGCAATAGAGCTGCCTCATTATGGTCATGAGAAAGAGTCAGAGCACAGTGCAATTGCAGTGCAACAAACATTTGGTTTGCGTTTTTAAAAACAAACAGCTAAGTGTCAAAACAGGCAAAGCCATTCTAACTCCTGTGGTTATCTCCTCAGATCAATATTTTTCATGCAGTGGAAGCAAGGTCCGTGAGGGAATCACAATGTATAACTGTTACCAACTGTTGACTATTTAACAGAAACAGTCATCTGGAAATAATCAGCTGTAGAAGGGAGAACAKAGGAGTCCAGCTGGTGACAAGTAGTCTTAAAAGTAAGTGGTTGCCTGGTAGTATCAGAGAGGAAAGAAAATTTGACTACCTRTCCCCTTAGAAAGATATCTTGCAAAGACAATGTGAATTAGATGTTTCCTTGTTTCAGTGAACAATTTTTGACAATCAGGATATCTCAGTTCAGCACCTTGCTTTTTTTRCATTAGCTTACATGTATAGTAGTCATTTGATTAATTACAGACATCTGTCTCTGCTKCTGTTGGCTGTATTGTGTATGCTCTGACATCAAGCTTTAATGCATAAATAAGTAAACTGTGAACATCATTTGCACMATCTCTAATGTCACTGTGTRTCTCTTCTCCCTTTCCTTAGAGTRCAATAATTCAGTGTTTGACATTACAGAGATTCAGGTAAAATCAACAGATAGTGCCAGGTTTTAGGCATGTTTTACTGCTGTTCTTTTCTCTGCTCTGTACATATTTCAGCCTCCACAATTTAAACAGAGAGCTGTTCCCACACAGACGACTGGAAAGCTGTTACAATGATGATGTTATTTAAACATTTATGGAAATCTCCAACAATATTCTGTGGAGAAAAGGGGGGAAGCTCCATTTCCTCAATGTTTCTCCACCATTTCAAGGTTACTATGCTTGTTTCTTTGCCAACTGAGTTCTTGAACTTTTCTAAGTCAGATTTAAATATTCTCAACTCTTTAATTTTTGAGTRTGTACAGTCTTTATTTTCCATTAGATAAGTAGTCTAGATCATATAACATTTTAAATAGAACAGCATCAAATAAAAAAAAGATCATTAATAATCTATCCTGCAAAGAAAATATACCTACAAAATTATCTGTGCAAAGGTAGTGCCACCACCATCATCATCATCATCATCACCACTTAGGTATTTAACTGAGCTCAGCCTAACATGATTACTTTAAATCCTTCTAAATCTTTCTGGTCAAGTCAATTTTCATGGTAATAAAATATTTTTTGAATGCCAATACTTTAAGCATTTACACCATTTATTCCATAATAAATTGTTTCTTGGAAAATGCTATTTACAAGCTGAGTTTCTATGCTCTGGGCTGACTGCCACCTCATTTTGGCTTGCTTCATAGGACTCTGCATGTAAATATGGCTATAAATTGGTATAAATCTCCTGTAAGAGTCTCCTACAGCTCTCCACCCAGAAATACAATCTATTTGCCCTCTCCAGCTTCTGAGAAACAGCACACCACTCAAACACTCCTAGAATGTGTCCTTCATTCAGCAGAGATAATTAGTTTCAGTTACTTAAACTGAGCAACTATTTCCCTTCAAAGAGGATATTATATTTGCCTAATTGCATTTAAGTGCTAAACACTGTACAGGATAATGTTTCCTGAGTATGGCAATTTTTTGGGAGAAGGCAAGCTGCCTGTTACAAGGGTCAATAGAAAGCTGCAGACAGTTTGAGAAACAGATAAAAATTCACAGATCACTGAGCACAAGCATATTTTTTCCCCAAATGACTGTCAGTAAATCTTTCCCACACRATTCATATCCTTATCACATGTACTAAATAAGCATGAAAGGTAAATTGTTGACTTTCTGTTATGCTATGAAACAATCAAGATTGAGCTGAGCTAAATAAGTAAGACATTAGTCTGCAGATTTCTGCAAAAGACCTACTGAAATATCAACTCCACCAGTCTTTTTTTTCCTTGCATTTTCCTGTCTTAATTAAAGAGCCCTTTCCASTCACTTGATCCAGTAAAACACCCACAGTGCAGATGCTGTAGTTTCATTCCAGTCAGAATACAGACATGCTTCACAACTTTGCCTTTAATTTTTGGCTAAACAAACAGGCAAACAAACAGTAGATGAAACTAATGGAGAGCTTAATTATATCTATCCATCAAGCTCTAAATTTGCTTCCTTTCCAAATAGCAGGCACTGTCTTTAAATCCAAAAGGACTGATGGCAAGATACCCAGTTTAAAATTCTCCCACTGTCATAGACTGTTTTACTAATTATCCAGATTCCAAGGCAATCATACAACCGTAATCATTCACCTCACGCCTGGAAACATAAGTCTTGTTCTTTTGATGAATATTTATAAGACAGTGTAAAGCAGTCTACTTTCTTTTCCCTTCAGGCAAGACAATTTGGAGTTCATCAATATGTATTACCAAGGACTTTTATAAAAGGCACTTCAAAGGAAATTCATCAGGCATTCCTTTTGTCTTGATTTCTGTTAGACTGATACTTCCTTTTGACAAGTATCAATAAATTATCCTCTGATGGCTAGAAACTTGATGTCTTATTCAGAAACTTCCTCACACAGCAAAGTCTAGTCCTTAAGTTTCCAATGAAATTTTTAGCRTCTACTTCTAATGTAAGGATAAAGGAGGATAGAAGGAGCAAATGAAGCACAAAATAATCAATGCATTTATGCAGTGATTCTATGATATATTTTGCTTTCACATATGACAGAAATTTGTCAGTTAAGAATTTCCATGACCTACATCCTTTGTTACTTTTTCCATTTGACTTTTGACCATATTTAGAATTCCTTAAGAGAAAAATTGAGGCTCTTCGTCCCCAGTGCTCAAACTGAACAATAAGCAAATTAAAACCAGATTAATGTAGATAYGTAGTGTTGAATGACAGAATGTCTCTGTCCCAGTTGGTTATTACTTTTCCTCCCTTGAATGCTGACACAAGAGCTCATATTTCTGGGAAAGGAGAGTGGGATCTTAAAGGGTAATAGAAAAAAAAAAAAGAAAACTTTTCTGCTTATTATGCAATAAAAAAATTCTATAAAGTTGCAAATGTTTCTTTTCCCCAATTWAGTCATTTTTCTAAATGTGCATGCATGAGAAAAGCTATAATGGAACATACAAAAGATGCACAAAATTAACATATGATGATCTGGTAAGTACCAGTCTATGAGAAAATGGGGAAAATAATGGGGGGAGAAAATCTCAGTTAAATATTTTCTTCTTTTATTTTTTAAAATAAGAAATGGGRTTATTGTAGGAATATTTTGTGGATATGTGCATGTGAATTGCAATGTTGGCTTTAAAAGGAAGTCGGACTTTCCACAAGTAAAAGTGAGCTCTGTTGAGCCATAATAAACTCACAAACCATGGTCAGGCTATGYTCAGTTCCTTGGCAGCAGAAACAACATCCTGGAGGGTTGGACATTTGGGGCTTCAATAAAGTGCTGTACTTGTATAATTTTAAAAAATTCTGTAATTTCTCATGAGAACACAACCCACAATTTAGGGTCTTGYTTTATGTGTGCACTGGGGGAAGTGAGAAATTATGATATTTTTTCTTATAAAATAAATAATTTTTGATGAGCACTTCAAAAATATTCTGTCTTTTTTTGAAAACTTCTGGAGGAACATATTGAAAATTGATTAAACTCCTGTATGTCTTTTAACTAGAAAGTAAAGAAAAAATAATTTAAAATTATTTTATCATTAAGATGAACTTATTGGATAAAGATGCAAACTGCACAAGGGACTTCTGAACTCTTTCCCAAAACACACTGAAAACCCAGCCAATTTYCCCTTGACAATAAAGACTTACAACACAAATGAGGTACACACAGTAAAAGGCACTGCACAGAGTAGTTTATGCAGAGATGCCCTGAAAATGAACTGTCAGACTTTTCACTACTGTTTTTGACTTCTCTTTAAAACTTTCTTTTTATCTTCTCTGGGYACAGAGAAACCTTGTGGATCTACAGAATGTAATGAGAACCATAAGTGCCTGAATATGAAAAGAAAAAAAATCAGAATGTACTTGTTGTCATGAGTAATATTATAGGGGGTAGAAGTAACTTCTGTGTATCTAGAATGTAAAGTAACTTGATAGAAGAAGGTGAACTCTAATGGCTGATACTTATCAATTGCTCAGCACTTACCAAAATAAAAAGTAACATGTCATGGCACATGAACAAGGTTTACTATCCCAAATTGGCAAGCTGCTGTGCCTTGATCTCAGCTAAATTGGATTGTTTACCAAGGGAAATAGGGGGAAATTAATTTTCTCAATCTTTCCCTGAAAGAAAAGCCCCTTATTTTCCTCATAAATGTATTCTTTGTGCCACATGAAGTGCTTAAYGTTCAGATTTGAAAAGCTGGTTATTGTGGACATCTAATTAGAATAACTCACTGTCTACATTATTGTGCTTAATGTGTTGCTCTGAATAAATATTTAATATGCTACCTCAGGTGTTCCTGTCTTAGAATTTTGATATCTCTTTCCTAATTATGGCAGACCAGTTGTAATACTGAAGCTTRTGTCATGGCCAGTAAAATTTCTAAGGAGAAGCTGAACATGCATTTTAAAATACCCATTCAAGGTTAAACTGTCAAGACTTGTGAAAGTTCAGGATAAAAATAGSCAAATATTACCTCAYGYTACTTKTGTTAAATAAGTGYTTATTAATAGATGGATGAAACTTCCCTAGGGTTCAGTTTRTGATAGGCAACATTTCTTTCAAGCCTTGATTTAGGAARAAAACCCAAAACCAAACAATGCAAGWGAGGGGAATGACATATGCCTGTCAGCCTCCTGAAATAATATCTCCTTGAACTTACCATGCTCCTGGCATCATGTTTTCCGTTCCATGCAAAGTTTTAAGTTCAGCAACAAGAAACAGCATCCTTGAGTGACCCTTGAATGAAAACATAACTGAAGTCCTGGAGCTCTCTTTCTTGTGTAATTCTCTGTCTTGCCTACTCTTTCTTTGGCATCATGATTTTTACAATCAATTCAGCATACCCATCTTCAGACATCAATGCAGATTTCTGTTTCCTCCTGGTTCTTTGTCTGCCACATAGGACATGTCTCAGTGCCTGACTTTAGGAGCTGTACTGCTCCAAACTGAGGAAAATTTTAAGCCTGTCTTGTCTGAGTCAGTTGCTTTTATCTAACCAAATATTTTGGGTGTTATCTAATGAAATATTTTGCATTGTGAATTCTGTGCCAGAGACAAATCCCTGAACCTGAGATTGAGGGTCATGATCTCTTGCTATATGCTTGCTGTGTAAGTGGACTGCAGCTTCTAGGCTCTGACTCTGCCCTCTGCATCTACCATATATTGATCTTAGCCCTAGCCAGTGAACACAAAACCAGGATGCTCAAAAGTGCTATTTCTGCATCTTTTTGTGAGTTTGAGCTTTGTGTTTCATGAAGATACATGTAAAAGAAAGGAAAAGGAGAAGGAAGAATTATCTACAACACAACTAAATCAAACCCAACTTGAAGATGAAAACTTTTCTGATTSATTAAATACATAAAAGTTTTATCCTGCTATTTAGGACTTTCAGCAGACTTCAACTTTTACTTATGGGTTTTGTATGTAAATGAAGTATCCAGGTAGACTAGCAATTGGTCTGCTCAAAAGAAATGTTATGTTGGATTTATTGTCCAAAAGAGAAGAATAGAAAGCCRTTCTATGGAATATTAGAGTGTTCATTTCTCTAGGGTCTACATATCTCAAGGAATTAGCTTCAAAACTATATTCTACTRTGCACTTAAATTTATTTTTTATATTACAGGTATAGGTACTATCRAAAATCCCTAATAGCTCATTAAGCAATGATCATAATGTGCCTGTTTGTTCTTTAGCAGTAGTTTTCTCTTGCAGTTGAGTTTTAGGTGCTTGGATTATTTTTCACTTTTTTTATCTCCTTCCTCCCTCCCATTTCACATAGACATATGTCTATGACATAATATAAAAAATAAGAGTCAGAGAAACATGCCTTGCATGTGCTGCAAATGATGAACTATGTGATGACCCCRTCATTATTTGGGGACTTTATTCTGCTCTAAAAAGCCAGGAAAGTTTTCTTGCCAAAGAGCTACCCTCTTGGCCCTAGCTGCTGCATCAATAAAGCAGATCTGTACATCATGACCTTTGCTTTTCTGTTCCAGTTGGAGTTGTAGATATTTTAGATCCTGAACTGCAATGTTGGTTAGGGAGCTGAAGAGACAAAAGATGTATCTGTCATTTGTCACACTGCTGAAAAAACAAGCTGCAGTATTCCTTCCTGGTGGCTGCCAAGCTCAGAGCTAACTAAGGCAAGAAGAAATAACCAGCCCATCTTTGGAGTCTGTTAGAATGAGACAGAATTTCACAAAGAAACAGAGATATTAGGTGCTACCAGCAGCTACTACTGCAGGTCTGGTGTTTGAACTTAACTGTTTCAAGTAAACTTATGGTCTACTATAGGATAATATAGAAAAATAGCATGTGAATAAACATTAGAAATAGAATAATATAGAATTATTATTCTATATATATATATATGAGTCACCAAAACTATATGCTATTGTAATTACAGAAAGTTAAAAAGGAAAATCAAAGATAATATTCAGAAATCAGAAATATGCCTTGTTTGTTCCAAATGAGATGTTAGAAATCCAGATTCATTGCAAGCAAGCATTTCAAATTCCAAGGACACTCTACAGCATMATTCCTGGTGATATGATCTTACCATTCTTGGCACTGTTGTGCTGGTACATGTGTAGTTGTATGAATGGCRAATGTGTTATATGCCATCCATAAAAAACACAAATGCAGTCCATAGCAAATATTTAACTCTTCAGCAGTATATATATTAAACATAATGATAATCTGACTACCTCTAACAAAGTAAATATCTCAAGAATCTGCCTTGTTATTTTGTTTGACTTTAGTAGAAGGCTTGCTGACTCTGAGAATTAAGAACCTTATGCTCAACAAATGAGTCAACACAAAATATCCACATCATGGATAATATGAGTGAGGAATACCCTTATCAGCAGCACAAGACAAAGTGTATAGTACTGCTATACAACGTTCTGTAAACTGTAGAAAACCAAAAGAAATCCTTGTTCGATTCATGTTCATTTTCTAGTTAAAATTCATATTTAAACAAAAAAAGGGGTTTTTTTTTGATTTCTTCAAGTAGCTGAGAACAAAACACCTGCCTATACTTTTTTTTTAAGTAGGTAGGAAAAAATGGTGTGCAGAAAGTATTCTCTTATATCTAGATATGTGATCAGTGTAGACTTAACAAATGTAAAGCAATAGCACTATTGACCTACTGACTTTTGGGTTTTGGCACTGACATTTTATGTCTGTGAAAAGCAGAGACATATGGGAGAGACCAAGCTCACACACCTCCAAAAAAAAAAATTAAGAGCTTTATCCTTASATCATGTAGGTATGTGCTATTTAAGAATTTCATTCATTGAGGATTTTTGCACTCTTAAYCAAGTGGTCATGGCTTGTAGTAGGTCACCTGTCTTTGACATGCAGATCACAGATATCATGAAACATATTCTGTTTTTGCATTTAAGACTTTTTTGCAAGCTCTGGCTGGKTCTACTCTTTAAAAGGCTCTATTATATGTGTTTCCAAGCAAACTATCTATAATMCAAATTTCTTAGGGAACTTCAGAAGGTACCAAGATTGTGCAGATTCTCTTTCACTGTCTTTCATCTTGCCTTCTATGTATACATAACRTTTTGTGCTCATCTTGGGTAYTTCAAGGTCTGTCAGGTGTTCCTCCACAAAGCTGAAATAGAGTAAAATTTATTTTGTCATAGAGTAGAATTTTTYTGTTTCTCAAAGCTTTTATCCTTTGAATCTACAATAATTAATATCACAATATTAAACAATAGATCAATTTGTATGCTTGAAGTTAAGAGGAAACCAAGTTGCTTCTAATACAACCTAAATTGTATGTTCATTTATTCTTGAGGAGGGGGTGGTRGTAATTCTTTATTTTATATTTTTTWAACTTTTATTTATTATAGATATATCATGTAGACACAAGGACTGCTGACCTACCTTGAAAATACAGTTAAATTTTCTGAAAAGGAAAATTGCCATGTGATATAACTGGCATATTAATTATATACCGGTCCAATGATTGATTACACTGTGGAGTGGGAATTGCTCTCAACACTCTTTTCTTTGAGAATAAACCACAAACTTATCATTAGAGCACCTGCATCCTYGCACAGGCATTCAATGATACCATCACTGTTTTTAATCTTCCTGTAATTTTGGGAACGTGCTGTACGCTCTCCAAGGTGCAAGAAGGACATGTTGTACCCATTAACCTTTCCACACAGAGAGTGTTCATTGCATCCAGCAGTCTGACAGGGGCCCAGTCAGCTCCTGGATAGGACTAAGCAACCAAATGTGTATGTTTTGTACGGCATATGCTGTCAGCTAACAACTTGAAAGTCATCTTCCACATGGAGTGAACTTGAAGCAAACAAATTAAAGCTCATGTAGTAAATAAATCATCATGATAATGTCCAGTTGTGTTTGCTAAAGAAATATGGGAAGCTGGGAGAATAAAACAGAGGGATTTTAAGGGCTGTCTCAGTGACAAACTGTATGAACTAGGCAGATATAAGAAAATATCTTGTAGTGGTGAATTTTTCATTAGAAGTCAATAGATTCGGTAAAGCTGTCAAATGCTAACTAGCTCACCTTCTGCTCTTTTCAAAAAGGTTAATGGATACAGCACATTTGCTGGTGTGACACTGAAAACAAAGCATGACAAATGATATGCGCTTGTATTTGTTTTGCACCCTTTTTTAAATTTTTAATTATTAGTTTGTTTTAGGTCTTCTATATGTAAAAGTGGCTAAGTGTGAATAGATATTAGAGCTRCTTAAAAAGCCTTGTCACAAAGCCATCTTTTTGGCCTTGGAGCTAGATCTTTCCAAGATTAGTTGTGCATGAAGTGCTGAAGCCTCTTGTCCACTGTCCATTCAGTCTCTCTGAATTCATGCAGGTCCTGTTGCTTCTCTTCTGCCTTGTCTATTTACACTGARGTCTTGCAGACAGTCTCCCCAGCAATTTCATGCAGCAGGTGGCACAATGAAACTTTGATTTTTGTTGAGGCTTCTAGGCAACAACTGCAGCATATAGTCTTGTGAGTGTTATGAGAAAAGYATGTATGCATATTTAGCATATTTGGTATTGATGTAGGTGGGAAAAATAAATTTGAAGACCTCAACAGCTTKTTTTTTTCTTAATTACATTCTTTTTCTTAACTACATTTCATGTAGTGTGTTCATGCTTTACCTGAAGTCTTAGGCTCAGATTCTGYTACCAAAAAATACAGAAACTTTTTCTGAACTCCAAAATACTATTCAGTAAAGTTTAGTCAGAAATGAGTAGGACTAAGCTTTTAACTTGTGGCTTCCAAATCTTTTTTTTCTACATTCTTTATCACTAGTATATGTTGTTCCATGAATGTCACTGGATCTAGGATTTCTGAGGGAATAATTTTAAGGACTGGCTATTATCTGACATCTTTTACCAGCTGCATGATTCAGGAATAGGATGAATTGTTCCTAAAATATATACCTAATCTTAAAACAATGAGATCACAATCAGTAAAAGAAAAAGCCCAAACTATCCAAGGAAATTACACCAGTAAATGAGACTATAARAAATCTTCATCAAATGTTGTGAAAAATCACTGATGACTGGTGGATGGAGTCAGGTGGGCATTTTCCTCTTGCCCAAAAACGTGCAGAAGCACTGCTTATTTACAGAACTTCTCCCTCATCTGTTGTCTGTTTCTTCAGTGATGCAGTYCAATCAGATAAATTATTTGGGAGATTTTTAGGAATATTTTGAGAAAAAATTAACAACCTGTGACCTTCAGGAGGTCAGATTAGATGAACTTTTGTGTCCTGAAACTATCAAATCATTAGTAAAGCTGTTCATCTTTTACATCTTTTATCCTTAATATTTTGGATGTATATAATCAATACGTCCATGCAGAAAAATCTGAGGTCAGATTCTTAAGTCATAAACAGAGGATTTCACACAGAAAAATGAGGTTCAGCCATGTAAATCTGTTGTGGGTTGGTTTTTTTCCCCTCTTTTCAAAGCACAAGAACCTTCATCAGGCCCTAGATAGCTGTTTACATAAACCTTAGAAATCTTTACAGCCAGGCTTGATCTCRAAAAATAAATCCCTGAGGCTATACAAACTTCCAAAATGCCTTACAGACAAAATCTATCAATAGAATGTTCCATTAATTTGGTTGCAAGTTTTCATACCAGTTTTTAATAAAAACCACGAACTACTTAGGTTTAAAAATTGTGGAAAATAGAAATAGGAACCTGAATTTCATTAAATACTTTTAAGTGCTGTAAGAACTCTGAGTCTACTAAGCCATTGGCAATTTCAGTCTTGATTTCTGTGGGGAACAAAAGGTTATACRTTCAGCTACTGAAAATTGTAGGATTTAAAGAAAAAAACAATACCAAAAGAAACTCAATGTTTTCAAAATTTAAAAAACAGCTCTAAAGCCCCCTGTATGTGGAGAAGRTTTTAATAAGCTTTGGAAATGTAATTGTATGTTGGAATTTCTTATTTTAATAAGTCAAGAAATAAGAATTTCTGAGACTCTGCTATTATGCTGAGTCCATTCTCCTAAACCCCCACTGATTCTAGGTGAAAATAATCAAACAAAACAATCTGAGAAAATTGAAGAAAATAAATAGGACCATATAATTTAATGGAATTTTCTGGTAGCCTTCCCCTAGGATGATAATGGGGAAGATATTCCAATGCTGGGTAGAAGTAAAGATGAAAGTRGGAATCCAAGAACTACAAAGTCAGAAAAATTGTGATAGAAAGCCCAAAAGTGCTACACTGTTTGGCCACCCCTTGCAAAAACATTACTGAATTACTACTACAAGAATGACCATTTTAATGAGTTTATGTAACTAGCATTAGTGTAGTAGTGCATCTTTAAACCAAGCAGGTATTTTCCACATAAGGAAAAAGGATATCAGTTTTRCCATAAGACTTAAAAGTAAAAGGCCCTAGAAACTTCTCTGCTCTCCTGGCAGCCATTGGCTTAATGCCAAGACAGAAACAGATATAGGTCTATTAACCTGTCTTTCAGAAATGTAGCCAYTCTCTATTGGGCAGTTTGCCAAAAACCCCACCTAAATCATTCTGTATTTAAGGGAGAGCACAGAGATTCTTGGTGCTTCTTGGTGTAGCAAGGTGCAGTGCTTTCAGGTACCTGTGCTTGGGTTCTATTTTGTTCTTTTATTGTTTATTATTTTATAAGTTTTTTAAAACTTTAGCTTTACAAAACATACCCAAGGAGCCATCTCGCAAATTATTTTTAAGCAATTTCAGTGAGGCGCGAGCACCCTCAGACTTGATACATCACATCTTTACATGACTCACTTCACTCTGGCCACGTGTAAGACTGTATCACATCAGAACTAATTCCAGAGAATCTCTAAAATCTAAAAATTCCAGACTGTTATTTCACATTGASGAAACAAACTGTTGCAATAAGCAATTTTCAACAAGCCTACATGTGATGGCATACTAAACTCCAGGATCAATTTCAAAGATGAGCATGGGGTCCAGGCCACCATGGGACAACTGTGATAGTAATTTTTTTTTTCCACTAAGATGAGAGAAATGGAGAGCCCAAGCCCTGCCAAAACAGGCACATACAAAATAGAGGTTGCAAATATTTATTTGTTTGTTCATCTTTCCCTAGCACCTTTAGACAGACTTAAGCAGTGGTTTTTCATTTGCTAAATGCAGCCACTACAAAGGGATCTACAAAGCAGATCCCTTGGTATCTGTTTTAAACAATAATTCTTGCTTATAAACAAAGTGTTTTTTTCATGTTGCACCACTGAAGCTCTGCTTTATGAAAAATGTCATTATATTTGCCTCTCTTTGCAATCCACATCCTGTCCTACCTTAACCTTGCCACTTTGATAATTACCCTATCTATTAGGCCGACATCTAATAATCTCTTAGGACTTCAATGTAGCAAAAGGTTTCTTTGAGTATCTCTACTYCAGAACTTCTTATGTCTGCAGTGAAACTGAAGAAAACAATCTTATTCTCAGAAGGTATAGTTTCTGTTCATTAGGTGCTTGCAAAATCTTGAAAATCTTCTCATTATAAGGGCAGCAAATAAAAGATCAGTCAAAAGACATTTTGCAGAAACAGGCATTATCCCAGAAGCTGGTTTGTGGCTTAGAGTAATATAGAGATAACATAAAAAGGCTGTGGTCCCCATTCTTCATCTCTCACAATTTGATAGTTCATTCCTTCAATTAAATCTTTCTGGCTAARAAAGTAGCAGTATCAACAACAGAAAGAAAAACTGAAAGAGAATATTTTTTAAGACAACCCATAGAAGCGGTCTCAGAGTTAAATTTAGGATAACAGCTTTTTTTGTCAAAAGTAAAATGTGGTGGTTTTTTATTTACTTTCAAAAACTTATTTTTTTCAAAACCTTTTATTTACTTTCAATAGCATGTATCAGCTCATGAAACCAAATCATTAAGCAGCTAAAAGCATGTTAGAAACAGTGTGACCTAAGAAAAGAAACATAAAGACGTATAACTGTTGTTTGTAGCTTGCTCCTSTCCTGTGCTTTCCAACAGTCATCAAATACAGTTCCAGGAATGAACAGTCAAGTGCTTAAAATGAAGTAAATGTTGCAGTAGGTGAAAAACAAGAACAAAGAGGGAGCAAACATGAGAACACAAAAAGAAAATAAGATAGGAATGGGTGTCCATTTTKGCTAGTAAATGTTTCCCTGTGTCTAATTTCCCACAGTGGCATTCTGCAGTTGGGATATTTTATTATCATCATTGTGATGATAATTATTATTATTTTTCCTTCTAAAGTGAGACTCAATATGAAAATTGGACAGGACMGACCTCATGTGAATACTCCTATTCTGAACTATGCACATAGCCAAGATAAACTGTGGGTGTGCTTTATACCAGAACATCATTTGGCAGACAAGGAATCAGCATGATAAAGACTTTAATTTTCACTATTTTACCTTAAGACCTTAAAACTATCCATCATTTGAGTAAATCAGGYAAGGCTATTAGAATATTTGGGAATCATTCAAATGCATATCATTTTTCTACTTCTTTATCCACTGAGTTTTTCACTTGGTCACTTTTGGTCGTATTTATAAAAACAGCATTGATATCAAATTGAATAAAAGATTTTTTACTGCTTTTTGGTTTTTTTTTCATTTGGTCATGTTTGATTTTTTGTTTTGGTGTTTTTGTTTGTTTGTTTGTTTGTTTTGTTTTTAAATTTAAATCAGGAAGAAAAGCTTTTCTGTCTTTATGTAAATGGTGAATAATCATCTCATGATACCAATTTCCTTTGATGAACTCTGCCCTTGCTGGTATGGTAGCAAATTCCTTCTCACYTGAAGAAGTAGATGAGGAAGTGCAGATTATGGAAGAGACTTTTAATTATGAATGAATACTCAAGAGATTACTTCACGTAAACATTTCCTTTATTGTTGTACAACCTTTTTCTCTTTTCAGTTTGATATCTGTATTTCTTGTTACTCCCTGTAAACTTTTCTATCAATATGAGCAATTTCAGATAAGCCCTGTCTATTGACTGGTATTAATGTCTAGCATGATTGTAGATCTAGCAACTGCAGTTGTTCCTTTCCAACAATACAAAACAAAACAGAACAAACAAACAAAAAAATCAGTGCTTTTTTCCTAATTCAACATACTGAGTGGAAAATATTTTATTCACTTACTATAATTGATCTACTCAAAACCAAATGTACTCAGATAAAACATATTCTCTTTCCTGCTTGTAGACACTGATGATTCATTGGCATGGAAACTGTTGTTTGCAACAACAGTCTGAAGACATTGTTTACAGGTGCTGCATAATGTTATTGACATGAGCAGTATTGTTTATATAAGCAGAATCACATCTACCTGTGCTTCYTCATGCAGTATGACCCTACTTACTGCAGGCTACAGTATCTGATCCATAATCATCAGCATTCAGCTGGCAATTTSATTTAGAGAATAAAGCCTGAAAATAGCTTCATTTCACATATATTACTTTCTGACTGCTGCTGTGATTGCTCAGCCAGAGTCCAGCTGTGGAAATGTTAAAACTATTCATCAGGCATGAATATTCATCAGAGTGGTATTCTTATTTTCCCACACATCACTGGGATGTCAGACACAACTGCTGTGTGAGAGGTGTGAATTAACCCTCCAACTCTCTTTAAAAGTAAAAAGCTCAGGTACATCAGGAAGCCCAGTGATGTCTGTGCAGTTGAAAGGCAATACCTTCTGGGTCCTCCTAATGCAGCTATGTTCAATGTGCTATCTGTCATATCAGTGGATCAGTCTGAAAGAACATGGCAATCCAAAATAATGACAAAAGCATGATTTAAGATTCCCTTCTCCTGAGCTCAGTTTAAAATCATGAAGGTTTTTTTAAAGGAATTATTTGTGCTTGCTTTTATAGACTCAAGTCTTTAGGGACAAAATGACAAATTAAAACATTCTGGTTTTAATGAGATGTTGAGGCTAAGGAGTAATCACAGGATCTGGAGGTTCAAGAAAAGCCAATAAAACACAAAGGCTTGTAAAACCAAGATAAAATGGTGAAAATGCTTTGCTAGAAACCTTCACTGGCTTCAGCAGAAATAGGATTTGTGTCCAACCACAAAGAAAGGCATAATATCTTAAAGGCCAATTCTGTAACCCTTGCATTCCACATATCCTGTTGAGTTCAAAAGTTTACATAAGCTGATAACTGTATTTCTTGCACACTGAAAACAAAAATTCAAGGTGAAGCTTTTTTGCTTCCAGCAGTGCAGTTCCTGACCCTGAATCACACACCACGTTCTCAAGGCTGAGTACTGGCACCAGACCCACAGGTGGCATGAGCCAGTGCGACTGTATTGATTTTGGTGGAGCTACAGTATTTGACATCAATTAAAGATAAGGTCCATTAACTTTCTATTGTCTCTACAGCATCTGCCCAYAGCTTTGTCCTGATACATATTCATATGGCAATGGTATTAATACAAAAGTCATTAGATTACAATAAAAATGTTTCAAAGTTTGTCTGACAGTGTACAATAAAACACACTGTGCCAGAAATGTTGTGCACAGCCTATTTGCCATTCTTGTCCTAGGTTTTTCTTTGTATGCATGCTTTTCACCGGACTTTTCTTTAGGAGAGAATTCAACTCTTATTAAACACTTGTCTGGAGAGAAAAAAAAAAAAAAAAAAGAAGCAAGAAGGAAAAAAAATGATGCCTTAAGCATTTTCCTAGTGTCACTTGGAACTGATGCAAAAAAAAAAAAAAAAAAAAAGTACTGCTTTAACAACAATGAGCTTAAGGTGGTTCTTTATTGCTTATAGTTTTTGATTCATATACATGAACCTAATACTGAAGGAAAAAGAATATGTACCTTGTTCTACTAGCATGAATATTCAGATGCCACCAAGTTGCACAAGGAGGGTAGGAGGTCTCTACAGAGGGCTCTGGAYAACAAACAGTATGAGGTTCCATAAAGTGGAGTGTTGGGTGCTGCTCTTGAGTCACAACAACCCCATGCAGTGCTACAGACTGGGGAAGAATGTGTGGAGAGCTGCCTGSCAGGAGGGACATTGAGACTGAGCCAGCAGTGTGTCAAGGTGTCCAAGAGGTCCAATGACACCTGGCCTGTGTCAGCAATAATGTGGCCAGTAGGACCAGGGCAGTGATTTTCCCCCTGTACTCGGCACTGGTGAAGCTACACCTCAAGTCCTGTGTTCAAGTTTGTACCCCTCACTGAAAGAAGGACATTGAGGTGCTGGACTGAGTCCAGAGACGGACAATGAAGCTGGTGAAGGTTCTGGAGCACAAGTCTGACAAGGAGTGACTGAGTAAGTTGGGGGTGTTTAGCCTGGAGAAAAGGAGACTTATGGGGGCCTTATCACTCTCTACAACTGCCGRAAAGGAAGTTTTAGCTGGATGGAGGTCCTCCTCCCAGAAAACAAGTGACAGGACAAGAGGAAACTGCCTCAAGTTTCACCAGGGAATTTTTAGACTGGATATAATGAAAAATTTCCCCACTTAAGTGTTTTTAAACAATGGAGTAGGCTGCCCAGGGAAGTGGTGGAGTCATAATMTCTGGACTACTTAAAGTACATGTAGCTTTAGCACTTAGGAATATGATTTAGTAGTGGGCTTGGCAGTATTGGGTTAACAGTTGATTTAAAGTTTTCTTCTAACCTAAATAAATCTATGATTCTGTGATTGTATGGTTCTATAAATTTTGTTGTGGATGCCAGGAGGTTACAAGGTGAAGAGAAACAGGCTAACACTGCCTTTAACTTGAACTTCCATCACCTACCTAGTGCACTAAGAAGTTATTAAACCATTATTTGCCTCAGCTGTTTTGGATGTGTCTGTATGCATACATATATATGCACATAAATATATATCAATAATACAAACATGCATGATCAAGGCAAGTGTGATGAATTTCAAGTCATGTAAAATGAATCCCACTCACATGCCCTTCAAGGTAACTGTGAGCAAAGCTTAGAATATGTGAGATGAACGTGCCATTCAGGAAGGTTGAGATGATAGTCATCAGTATACRTAAGAGATGTCACTGAGACACCCCCTTTTTTATATTCCTCCTGGTAAATCTACTCCAGTCACGAGGAAAGAAAAAAATGGTTGGGTGTCAACCTGACACTGTCAYGCCAAAACACATAATTTTAATAGTGATTTCTAAACTACTGTCAGTTCCTATTGTTCTATCATCTACCAAGTACCTGCTCATAAAACAGTGTGTTAGTGATCATTTAGTTTGCTAGGACACATTACCAAATTATCACTCATGTACCCAGTGGAAGGAGGATGTGAATGTCACTGATAATTTTCCTAACCTGCAAGCTCAGCAGGCACAACACACAGTACTRTTGGTTTCTTGAGAACCCACCCCGATGTCATTTGGTTCAAAGAGAAGTATATCCTCAAGATAACTAAAATTGCATCTGGCTCATGTGGGTAAGAAGATATCTTCAAAAATAACAATATACATCAAATATATATCAAAGCTAAAAACCACTCACTARAACAATAACACTATAGTTTAGGGAGCACCAGTATGATTTTTTAAGCTATAGAAGTCTAATTTCCAAAAGAATTTTACTTCCAGAGGATCATTAATCCTACTGAAAACCAAAGGGACTTAGGCTAGATTGATTTCAGTGGGAGTTAGTCATTCTGAAAATCTCATTAGGTTACCTTTCCACATCTTTACACTCCCTACTTAAATGTTTATAATATTTGGCTGCTAAGTCTCTTTTTGAAATGAAGGCTTATGCTCTAAACTTAGATTGCTAGAGAGATTTATTATCTTCCAGTGATTTCAGAGGAAATGAGGTACCTAGGCATCTTTCAAAATTCTAACCACTGTTAAAGTTAAATTTGAAAATTGTGGCTAGGTAACAAAAAGAATTTGTAACAACTGATATTTTATATCATGTTTCCCTGACCTTATATTTTTCATTTTGCAATAGATGCTGTATTCTGTTCAAAATAAAGCCATTATTTTATGTACCAAGCAGTCATACTGCATTAATGTGGGAATAACAGAAAGCAATGTTCAGATGTGCATGGAGACTCAGAGCAGTGGGCTCTGCCATCTGCTCTGACATGTATAATGGCTCAGAGGTTCATTGCAAATCCAATATGCAGTGACTGTAAGAGCTCAGAATCAGCATGCAGTGCTGCTGCATGACACGCTGAGCAAGTCAGAGCAATAGGCTGTGCCATAGCATTCCTGGGGTTCACACATGCATAGATGTTTCTCTCCAATTTATTTAGGGTAGAAGAAAAAAACAAAAGAGAAAATAATGGATGAAGGTTCAATATTCAAAAATAATTCCAGGTCAGAGTGCACATTTTGCATGTAACCTGATCACTGAAGAGCTGCATTAATTTATGAAGAGCTTGGGATTGCTTGTTTATGCTGTTTCTGGGGGGTTTTATCTTTAATATAGGATTTTGGCAAAATATTTTATGTTTTCCTCAGTTTCTCTTGGAAAATAATAACTAGATTGAATGGAGCACTTTAGAAGATATTTCATTTCTTGGCTTTTAAAATCAATATTTTTCACACTGTCATGAATATTTTTTGCAGAAGCCTTGGCAGCTATTTTTGTTCATAGTAATTGTGGCTATAAGTGAAGATGGAGTACCTTTCTCTCATTATTAAGAGTTTAGTAGCCCTGAGCTAAAGGCTGCAATTCTTCATGTCACCACTGTGGTGGCAAATAAGATTTTCTATTTAGTTTCTAGTAACCTCATTTGTCAAGGAGACTGTATTTCAAGTTTATATAGATTTAAGAGAAACAAAACTGGACAGTTAAATATTTTTTGTCATAAATTGAATTAATCCATTAGCAAAGAATTAAACTAATGGAACACTAATATTGCTGATATGTTGGCCTATTTCTTTGTGTAAAGAAGGTTTGTGAAGTTAATATAAAAGTTAAATAATTTTTCATTAATGACAGTTTCAGCATGCTGCCAGCACAATGTCATACACTGAACATGAGTGTAATCCAAAATTATTGCTATGGTTTTCTCCACAGACCTTTTCCCCTAATACTGTGTGTTTTTAATGTGTGTGTGTGTGTGTGTGCGTGTGTGTGTGTGCAAGTGATGATCAGAAGTGGGGATCATATGAAATCTGGCACAGATGTTCACAAAACTTGAACAGAAGAATTTTGTCAAAAAGAGAAATATGTTCTTATGGATTTCTTGTGGGTTTCTTTCCTGCTTCTTTCTTTTCCCCCCTTCATTTTTCCTACATTTTCCTGGTGATGGTTGAGATAAGAAAGGTTATCCTAGCAGGTAGGAGATGCTAAGTCCCTCTCAATCTTCATATGGCATGCCTTATGTGCTCAGTGACTAGCCCTTACTTCAATTGATAGTTCACACTAAGGGGCTCTGGATGAAGGTTCTAATCAAAGCAAGCGTAGAAATAATTTTTCTACACACTATCTTAGCCAATACCATTTTTCATCTGTTTTAGATCGTCCTGACTGAAACACATAACTGCAGGTCTTAACTGCAGGTTTGTGGTTTGATGAAATTTAAACTTCAGTGAAGGCATGAAATTGCAAATGACTCACAAAATGAAATTAGCATAGCCTACATATCATGCTGTGCTTTCTCCCCTATTCTCTCATATCCATTTCTGTCCCTTTAGGGTTCCTGGGAAGTGTTCGAAAATTTGGGGTAGGACAGTACTTTTCACATCACAATACAAACACTTAGAGACTCCGAGAAGTTACTGCGTGGATTAGGATTTTTTGAACATCCAAAATTTTGTTTAGGCATGCTGGAAAGGGATGTGACATCATACAAGAATCTTAACTCTACAACACTCCTGTTGAGTGCAAGCAGTGAAAAAAGCTTCAAATTTTTTATAGTGGAGTTTAGGATTCTGGATAACACTGAGTCATATCCCACCATGGAGAGGCTACAGTAGGAATTATTTATCATGTCATAGCAGAGTGAGGAAGTCCATAACTCCTGATGGTTTTTTGAATAGTTTCTGGCAATTCTTTATATATTTATTGTCACCATTTTCAAATTTATTCTTCTTATTACTTTTCTGATCAAAGTGTTTTCATACTTTTAATAAAAACATTAATTTGAATTAAGGGAAAAAAATGAAGCTTATTGCAACTTTTCAGATTTTGGATATCTTGTTAATTCCTCATTATCTTGATGACAGGAATAATAGGAAAAGTTCTAAGAGTTAAATTTTCTTTTTATGTTTTATTTTAATTCTGAAATTTTTAAAAAATAATTTCACATGATAGACTAAGTACACTAACATTTTTGTTTCTTTTTGGGAACTGAAACATTAATGACTAGACTTTTGAAAATCCACTTTGTCACTCTCCAAGCACTTACAAAACAATTAGATTTCTATATTACAAAGGTATCAGACTTGGTCATTATTATTAAATATAGTATTTTATTGCAAACACTAATCTAAAAAATTAATCTTAGAGGAAGAAAATATTTTTCTTTCAGGGATTAATTGAATTCTGATTCAAAAATCATAACTATCCTTATGTTGTTTTTATAAGGCTGTTTGATCTGAGAGAGCTAACATTTCTTTTCACACTGCATAAGAAATAAAAACAATGAGAGTAACCCAAAATTTTCACATTCCTTTAGCAATCCATTCCTGAAATATTTTTTAAAACAGGAAAAATTCCCTAGCTATTTTCTTGCAGCAAAAATTGCTGCTATTTTACAGTAGCAGTAAAATATCTCCTTTCCTAATTCTTCCATTTATAGCTTTCTATCCAATTATTTACAAACTCAAAAACTTTAAAGACAAGAATAATCTCTGAAGGGCATCAAAAATCTTACCTAAACTCTTTTTCTATTATATAAATGTATGGAGAAATGTTTTCCAATCACAATAAAATAATGTGAACATTGATTTACCAGTAGATGTTTCTACCTTATAAGCATTGTAGTTATTATTTTGATTTAGTTRCTCAGGTTACATTCTTGTAAAGATAGTCAGAGTGGCCACCTGTACTTCATGTGAAATTCCACAGATTTAATTGGTTTTGTGCTTTGAAGAACCATTATTATTATTTTTATCGATAGTAGAAATAAACTAATGGTAATTTAGAAAGCTTCTTTTTATAGACAATAAGAATATGTGCTCTGCTTCCATAATTTTTAACCAAAGGAGGAATTAATCTGGTCATTTTCATAATCGTGTCCTTTTCATGACTTAAAAATCTCCCTGAGAATCRAAGGCTTTTTTGTGGTTACTTAACTAAACACCAGATTTTTCCCAGTGCTCACTGGGCACATCTTCCTCTCCTGAGCCTGGTGATGCCCACATACAGAGGATACACGCAGCTGGCAGGATGTCAGACCTTGCCACCCTTAGGGCTTTGCTTAGCAGGGTGCTGAGGGCAAGCAAATTCACTGCAGATAAGGAGTCCATTGTTTTCACTACTGAACATGGATAAAGCATACCTGAAAGCACAAATTTCAAAGAGGAAGTGAATTCACCATAAATAAGGCAGATAAATAGATTTCTAAGATTGCATTTAGGAATACGAGTATTATCCACCAGCTTCAGTGTTTTTCTTTGTTTCTATGTCTCTTTCCTTCTTCTATTGACTGACTCCTCATCAAGATGCATTTTCATCACCAGAGAGGCTCCACATGACAGTGCTACCAACACTTTCTTGTGTCTAGGCATCRCACTGTAGCTTCATCAGTTTTACTGGTACAAGTATTTGTACAGCCAGACTGTAAACAAGATCACAAGTGCTGCCTAGCAGTCCTCATTAGCAGTCAAATAAGATTTTCTGAGAGAAGTGAAGATCTTGCCTGCTGACAGCTAAGGAGAGAGATCCTTGTATGATATGATTTTCAAAGCACATTCTTTGATTCAAAAAAATCCTTCTGCAGTTGTATGCTTATAAATAWATGCATTCTTAGTAAAAAATGCAAGTATTGGCTAAGTATTTTCTCATTTATTTCAGCTAACATGACAGCATACACCTGAAATTAGATGAATGTTGAAGTTCACTTAAATTATGTCTCATTTTCTGAAGTTTTCTCATGATCCAACATCAACATAAAATATATGTTTTGRTTAGAGAATTCAACTGTGACTCTGAGTCTACCACTTTGAATCTGATCCAGAATACTAAATCACCATTAGCTACAAATCTTTTGAACATTTAACTTTTCACAAAAGAGAGAAGAAAATTATATTGTTGTAGCCATTTTAAAAATAATTTTGTCACAACAGTGTTCTACATTTTCTAATAGTCTAGTTTTTGTAAGCTATATTAAATTTAAAGTGGTTCTGGGAGCTTTCTTGATAAATTCTCAATGGTTGGTTCCATTAAGCAAAGATTGGTTTGCTTGTCTGAAAATGAACCAACAATGAATTCAAAGTGCTTTATACAATTCTTGGTTGGAAATAGGTTGTTATTATTACAATGTGCCATTTGTATTTTCCCTGTTTTGAAAGGGTAGATCAGTTATCTAGTCTCCATACTGAATAATTCAAAAAAGTTTTCTCTATTAAATATTTAATCTCTTCAAAATTATACCATCCCAGTATATATCAGTTAAATGCACACATTTATGGAAGCCCAGYTTTATTAAACCAAATTAAATATTGAATCAAATTTAATAATTAAACMAAATTACTTAATAGATCAATTTAACATATAACTTTAATTTATGCCACCATACYCAAATAACAAAGGAATAAATATTGAATGGGTTAARAGKAACCATGCTTATCTGCTGCTAGAARTATTTYTTCTAAAGTCATGAACTAAGAGGYAGATGCATGTGAATATGAGCAGAGAGACATACGTTTCTCTGGGAGTGATCTTCCTAAACAAGAAAACAGAAGACATCTGCTACTATAGTGACCCATACAGGCAAAAAAATGAAAGAAACTGTAATCTATATAAACTTGGGTTTTAGAAACCTATTAAGAAATTATCTAAACTTCTTTTAATAATTAAATTAATAATTTTTAGGGATATTGTTTTCCAAGCACTTCTTCCCTTTTCAGCCCAAGCTATGCATTATTTTAAAATGGACTCAACCTATGATATGATGTAGGCTATTTCAGCCAGACCCAGGAAAAAAGTTTTCATTTGAACTGAGCACCCAAAAGCCTAGTAAATCTGGTGTATGGCATTAGTTTCAAACTAACTCTTCATCTTCTTTATTAAATACTTCTTTTTGGTCCATTTCAAATCATAGTTCAGCAAGGAATTGACTTTTTATTATTTACCTGCATTGACAACTCCATAGGTATGGCAAGTACACAAATCTAATGGTTTCATTCTCTTCACAGATACACAGGATGAGTCAAAAACAGAGCTGAAAAGTTACACAGGATTGATTCAGATTTCCAGTACTTGGACTTTGATAGATAAAGACAAACTRGCTTGTTRCAAYCSATCATTTAACCAGTCTCRTAAAATAACTTAYTCAAACTAAAGGTAACYTTAAAAATGAAAAAGGAATAAACARCATCAGTGGCARGGAYAATGGATAAATTGAGCTAAACACAAATTTACTGAACAATGGGAGCATAAAAAAATTAACACTGATATCATGCTTCTGGAACAAATAGATAGAAAAGAATAAAGTGAAAAGAATAGAACTTCATTGCTTTAATCAGCAACTGCTACAGCAAACTAATATATGGAAATCAATGCAGAAAGAAAAGATTGGGTTTGGCCATGCTGAATTTAATGACCAAACAGACTAAAATTCTCTAAAGGCAGGAAGTTCTTAAAACTATTTTTATTATCCAGATTCTTGATCTATGCAGAGGTAATCTCTCTGTATACCATCTTTTCTGAATCTGACCTTTTGTAGCTTTTCTGCAGCAAGAAAATCAAAGAAGAAAGTGCTTGAAAGAAGATCTGTAGCCTAACAATTGACAATATTTCTTTAAAATATGTGGAAATACCACCAAAATTTATTTGTTCTATCTTCATAGTAAGAAAGAAATGACCAGCAATTTGGCAACAGTTGCATTCTCTGATGTCTTCAGTCTAGCTGCATTTTTGGARTGCCAAAAGACAATTTTATTCAATGTCATTGAATATTCTTTTTWAAAAAATAATCCAGAAGACAAATTTTTCCAATCATTATTTTAATTTATCATAATATCACACTCTGATCGCTTTTTGTTTCATTAGAAAGATTATAAGTTTCTTAAATAAATTTAGRAAATTTAACTTAAATGAAAAAACTAAGGAAGTGCTTCCTTAGTCTCAGTGCATGCCCCGGGTACATCTCAGCTGCACACTGGGGAAATATGGGACCCTTCAACTGAGAGTTTGCCAAAAGAAAAACAAAGTGAGCAGCTCCTTAGTCAACCACCCTCTAAAGGATGTTTAGTTGGTGGAAAAGGGGATAGGGGATAACTGACCATAATCCTGGAAGTTAAAAAGCAACTTCTGAAAGCAATGTATCAGAAACACATATCTGCAGGCTTCAGCAAATATTTTCATTTCATATCGGAAGTCCATAAGTGAAAACCAAATYAGCAGAAATCAATGGTGTTTTACACTCTGAGCATCTTCATCTTTCTCTCTTCTTAACCTGTACAAACCAGTAGGAAGAGACAACTATCATCATTATTYTTTTGTAAGAGTTATAGTACAGTAATGCCTGTACTGATATTTCTAACTTAGGATTTGAAAACAAACCAGTAAACACATTTTGTTAATGAAAGAACAGGACAAGGAACTCCACCATTTTTTTGACATATTTTTGGGGGGAGTTCATGCTTTTGCACACTGACAATACAAATATGTGATTTATTCATCTAAATCAGTCTATGATATTTTGAACACATTTTTTTATAGTATGAGTGCCTCCGCCTCACAGAACTCTGAGCTTTTGAAGAGTACAAGCTGAAAAGAGACAGGATTCCTTTTTATGCATGTAACTTAAAGGTATTCAAAGAGCTTCACATTTGCCTTTTTAATAAGCCTTTCAATACTGTATARAAACACCATTATTATGACATTCTCTGGATGTGAAAATTACAATAAATCCAAATTATAGGAAGATACATTAAAAAATAACTATAGCCCTTAAAATGCCAGTTACTCACATCCTTTCTCTTTACATTCTGCTACAGCAGCCCTTTGCTTTCAAGCAGTACAAAATTTGAAGGCCTTTACATTACAGAATTGTTGTTTATTACTGTTACATATCCAGTAATGGCTTGGACACAGGACTTGAAGAAACATTAAGTTTGTGAATGACAGTAAATTGGGAGAAGCTGCTGACCCCCTCAAGGAAGAGAGGCCCTACAGAGAGACCTCAACAAATCAAAGAGATGGAGAACCACCAAGTGTATGAAGTTTGACAAGGGCAGGTCCCTTGTCCCTGCACCTGGGGTGGGGCTACCCTGGCTGTGTGTATGAACCAGGGAACAAACAGGAGCACAACRCTGTGGAAAGGGGCCTGGGGGTCCKGRTCAATGGTAAGTTGGATGAGTCAGCAGTGCCCTGCCAGCCAGAAGGGCTGACCCTGTCCTGGGGGCATCAGGCACAGTGTCACCAGTTGGGCAAGGGAGGGGATTGTCCTGATCTGCTCTGCACTGGGGCAGCCTCACCTCSAGTGCTGGGGGCAATTTTGGGTGCTACAATATAAAAAAAGACACTAAGTTATTGGAGAGGGTCAAATGTAGGACAGCAAAGATGGTGAAGGGTCTGGAGGGGAAGCTTTATGAGGAGAAGCTGAGGTCACTTGGTCTGTTCAGTCAGGAGAAGGTGAGACTGGGGGAGATCTCATTGTGATCTTCAACATCSTCATGAGGGGAAGCTCTCACAGCCAGTGGCAGGACTCAAGGAAATGGCATGAAGCTAAGTTGGGGGAGGTTTAGGATGGATATCAGGGAAAAGTTTTTCACCCAGAGAGTCGTTGAGCGCAGGAACAGCCTTCCAAGGAAGTGATCAGAACACTAAGACTGTCTGAGTTCAAGCAGCATTTGGAAAATGCTCTCAGACACTTGGTGTGACTCATGGGGTGTCCTGCTTTGGGCAGGAGTTGGATTCTGTGGTCCTGATGGGTCCCATCCAACTGAGCATGTTCTATGTTTTTTATGATTCTAGGATACATCATGTCAATTTTGCACAGAGGTAAGATGATGCTAGGACTGCGATTTCCCTGCCTTGGGAACCTGTCCTGCTCAGAAATTTAGTCTGGAWGGCATAGAAAGAATGCTATGGAAGGATCCAGGCCTCTCATCTTGTACAGCTTGATCTCAGTAGTTCACTCAGGAATGCAAGTAAAATGAAGCTCCTTTTTCTTCCTCTGTGTGGGATCATATAGTGTTTTACAGACCAGTTCTTGAAGAATGGAGAAACAAGAATGTATACCTCAAATCAGATTAATTGAAATGAGTAAAATACTAAAATTAGATCATTAAAAGGCACATCCATAATTTATGTRTATGTATTTTTTAACTGATTCAATGTCTATAAATATGTGTTTAGTCYTTTAGTGGAATGGATGAAAGCAGCAAGCAAAAATATTATAATAAGAAATTGTACTTCAATATATTACGTTTTCATAGTACCAAGAACATAAAAATGCAGAAATACTAAAACAAATAAAAGACAGATCTCTTTCCTAACCCCTGAATTTATCAATATCACCTAACTTTATGAGAATTAAATCAAGTGAACCAAGAAGCTGGAGTGTCAAAATGTTTTGGTGGGATCCTGCAGACCTGTGCTACCTGCTGAACTCACAGTATTACATCATTGTGAGTGCAGGTGCTAAGCTACATTAGAACAGATTGGTTTTACTTCCTTTGTGACATTTATCTCCTCCTTCCACTAAAGCCACCACTTTCTCAATTCTTTTGTCTAGATGCCTGTACAAGCTTTTGTGTTCAAGACAAGTAGGGAATTACAGCATTTAAWTTCACAAAAGCAATAGGGATAGCGATTAGCAAAGATTCTCTGGGAAAGGAAACATCATGAAATAGATTTCTGCCAACTCCTTGTTTAACTCCTTGTTTACAGGTGCACAGGGATGCAATAGTTTGCTATTGAAGAGCACAGTGCTGCTCTGAGCTGTTGCAAATATCTTCTCTGAGTGAGTGTATGAGATGCCTAAGAAAAGGCTGACTGGAAGGAAGGTAATAAGAACGGCTTCATCTTTTATCTTTGCATCTGTCACATTGCTGAAGAGAGAAGCACACTCACTTGAAGAGAGATGATCTAATCTCCCAATATATTCATGACTCACTTTTGACTATTTTAGTCCAGACAGCAATCAGACATTGGCAAACTTTATTCAGRCTGCTATTCATTTCTTAACTTTTTTCCAGGTTTCAGCCAAGTTGAGAAGTCAGATTTAGAGACTGATTAAGGCATCTACCTACAGATTCATACAATTGCTAAATATAATGCAAAATATCTCAAAATATAGTTAGAAAATAAAGTCAGTGAAGAAAATAGAGGTGAGGAAGAAATTCAACTCACTCTAAAGTGACATTAAATACCTTCTTTATGACGAAATTTAGCTGCCTAAAAATAAGATTCTGGAGTCTATTTGGATRTTTTGAGTTCCCCCAGCCTACAGAGATTCCAACTTCCAACTGAGTTTTTTTTGAGTGTGAGTCCTTGAGTTACATGAGACATTCACTGGTCCTTGGGTGATATCCACCAGTCWGTGCAGACAAACTGCGTAAAACTTGGCATCTGAAAAGTTACTCAATATTTGTGTTTGGACAATTCCTGTCTGGTTAGCTGAATCACTCCCTAAGCTTAGTAGGTSTTAAATCTCTCTAGGTTATAATGGGAATTTAAGAAGCTGAATACAACAATATTTTAGCTGAATACAACAATATTCAGTATCATTTGAGAAGCCTGGAAYGCAAGGTTTGGAGACATGAAAAAGATGTGATTCATGGCAGATGTGCTCTTTTCAATCCAGGTAGAAAATGCCTAAATGGACAGTAAATGCCTACATGCAGACAACCAAACCAAGCTCTCCCTCACATGTAGACATCTGCATACAGTCTCCTCTGTTCAAAATCTGCAGGAAGTAGGATTTTTTCATTTATAACATCCAAAGTCTCTCCATTACAAAGAAACTCTGTCAATTCAACCTGTTACCATACATTCTTAATAGACAGAGTCAGTTCCTTTGGAGATGCCCCAGAAAGGAGACAGTTTTGGCTGTGTGTTTCCTGCCTCAGCTAAAGAGTAGGGCTTAGTTTACRGTTTTTCCTTGCTGTCCTACTGTGAGATCATAATTTAATCTTCAATAAAGTGAAGAAAGAAGTTTTGAAAAATCATCAGTGTCCTCATAAACAGCTACTGATTATTTTGTTCAACTTCTGCAAAATGTTGGATCTTTCACTGACAAGTCTTCCCTCTCACTGTAAGGTGGCCAACTTGGTTAAGAAAGTGAAACCTATTAAATAATAATTTTCTTCTAATTATCTTCTTTTTTGTCATGAGCTTGTGATGGGAATGGAAGAAAGACACCGTTCAAAGCTCAAACTTCAAATTGTATTTTTGCTTCTACATACCTAGAGAGGATGCTCATTGTACTCATATTTTTAAAAGTTTAAAACCAACAATATTTGAGTTATTAATTTAGATTTTATGTTCCAGCCCAGTGAGAGGAATTTTTGTAGTACCAAAAAAACAAAAATTGGGGAAATATGCCTGTGGCCAAAAAAGGCACAGTAATCAGTTTTGGCTTCACTAAACCTTTTAAAATGTGGGTAAAAATAAATTAAATTATTACATATAATGCATATATTTGCAACTCTGTGAGGTTTATTATTTCATTAGCAGAAGATTTGAAGRGTTATTTCATAGAACTAGTCAAATTAAAGAGAAGGAAATAATTGAAGACCACCTCAAAAAGGCTGCTTCTCAGACAAGAAGGAAAGGAACATTGTGAAATACATGCAGTTGTGAAATATGTGTAAGGGACAGATAWCCCTAACAGCTTTGGGAAATCCTTCCAATCTATTTGCATGCTAAATTTTCCTCTTTTTTTCAAAATACAGCTGATGGTGAGGGAAATCTGTGAAGAGGAGGATTGATAGGGCTGATGTTTTGAGATGTCTATCAGCAACCAACACAGAATAAGTACAAATAAGTCCTGTCTCTCTGGGGATGTGCTTCTATGGCTGAGAGCCAGACAGGACATGCTGTCACCATGTCCTTGCTGCCAGCCAGACCAGAGTCTGGGTCCCCAGGAGATGTTCTGCAGCAATGCCACCCCCAATATCTCCACTTCTATGCTTTCTTCAGAATGAAACCAGAGGAGAAATCACCTTTCTTAGTCTGGTCAAACTTAGAGATCCTTCCAAGAATCAGACAGGCTTACAAGTTCTCCTCATCCTCTCCAGAGAATTATTTTTTCTGTTGCTCTGATTTTCATTTTCCTGCTCTCTCAGAGAAATAATCATATTCTCTCACAGGAGACAGGTGTTAGCTAAATACTGATTTAATTTTCACAAGATTAGCTACTGTTCTTCCTTCGTCTGCTGCTGTGTAATACACTGGGAGAATGAGGAAAAAGAGAGTTAAATCTATAGTTCCCATCCTGAAGAAGGGGRCTGTACCCTGATGCCTTGTCAAGAAAATAGTCTGTGAACAAGTAATCCTAGAAAATAAAGTCACTSCCATGCAACCTCCACACGGYTCACAGAGAGGTCCTCTGGCTTCTGCTGGAGTGATGAGGCCAGGTATAAGGTCTAGTCCCACCTTTAAACTGGTATTCTGATATGACACATTATCAGATTGGGCCTCTGACAAATGAGAGTAGGTTCTTTTAACCAAAAAACCTACAAACTGACCTGTAACTATATCTAAAATGTTATTGAATGCCATATAATATTTAACAATTAAAACATTTATCCAGGGAGCTGAAGACATACTACATTACATTGCACTCCTTCCCCAGGTTTAGAAGTTCAGATGCACAACTCTTCAGCATGAAAAACCAAAATGTTCTTCTCAGAGAACTMCCTGGAAATTTCTATTTTAGTTTAGTGCGAAATATTCAAATTTTGTCACACAGAACTTTAAATTACCAAAAAACTAATGTAATTGCTTTCCATGTAGACGGTAATGGAGAGACCTGTATGTTCTATGAGCAATAAACACCTTATCATGCATCTCCATTTGTAAATGTTACTTCATGTAAGCCTTTGTCTCCAAGACATTCATCTTGTTTACTTTACCCTTCTAAAAATTGTCTGTTCTTTGTAGTCAGTCAGAGGCAAYGGCATTTCCAAAGAATGATTAATCTACTTACTGATTCTGCAGGTGTCTATTCTTCCCTTTAACAACACAGTTCAACACCTCGTTTAGGCTGGCCATGAAGGGAAGGGATTCAGCTCTTAAGCAATAATGTGAAATGATACTGTGACTCCGAAAACATTGCAGAACTTTGTACACTGGTTAAAGGCACTATACAAGATGTAAGAGAGATTGCAGATAGGGGGGATACTCCACCTATCACTAGATACCCAGCTGGATGCCCCATTCCTAATTTCTAGACAGCTAAGGATAGTTGCGTCAAATCCCACTCTAAAGATCTAAGTCTGTTTCCCATCACTGTAGCAACAGGAAGTAAACTTAACATGACTACAACAGTAGCAGAAAGGCAAAAGGTCTAAATGGAATCTGTGACCTCTTCCAAGAAGAGAGCTCAATGGAAATTTACTTTGAAGGTGTACCATTCCAGCTACACACATTATTTTTGTAGCCTGACTTGTCCTTCAATACCTCCAATTCATGGAGGAAGTAGGCAGGACTGTACTCTTCAGTTTCCATGTGGTGTCTTCTGTCCAAATCACAAGCACTGCAAACATCTGTACAGAATTTCAGATTAGTTAGGCACATTGACTTTCGAGCTTTGACTTACCTAATGGTGCTTCTAACATTTCCAGATGTATATTTCATATGGAAGGCAGTGTTTATTCTGTGGTGACATTGTTTAGTTATTTAAAGTAAAAATAAATKAATTTTATTTTTCAAAGATGACTGTTGCACTAAAAGAGCTTCTGCTACATAAGACCTGCTTCTGAACCCCAACAAGCAATTTAGAGATAAGTAAAACCAGCCAGAAATAATTCTACAAGTCTTAAATATTATTCTGAATATGGAACTGCTTTCCTTCAATGTGATCACTTCAGCCTCTTATCGATTTTACTATTCATACTTTGACCTTTAGCCATGTGCTTTGCTTTTCCATTTAATAGGAAATTGATGAATCCATCTACCTGTTGTTGGATTTGTTGCCCATCAATTCTGAGCAGTAAATTTCATTGCCTACCCACTAAAAATTCAACTAATAAGAAGCTTTTTTTAAACTAAGGCATATTTATTGCAGGTATTTTTCAAAATACCAAATCAATAAAGTTGCAGCACATAGCATATCTATAGTTTGCAATGTAGAAGGAAAACAGCCTCCCAAAGACATGTAGCATAATAAAAGTACAAAGCAATAAATATATAAAAACTGTAAAATAATAGTGAAATGTCAGTGTGATGCTAAGTAACAGATAATAGTAAGTAAAATCAAAAATGACCATCGGAACAGAAATCACATTTTTAAAGGTCAAAATTTTTATGAGATAGCCATATCTTTCAGTCTTTCCTCATCTTAAGACTCATGTATTCCAGTTGGGAATACACCTTAATCAAGACTAAACAATACTGCCCTAATATTTGAGAATTATCACAGAAAAATCCTATAGACATAATTGGTCTTTGTAAGGCAAGGGGATAGGAATTCAAAGTCCTTATCAGAACTGTTTTTCTACAATTCTCTGAATTCAGATAGTAAAAAGACTGGGTTTTGCCAACTAACTGGAAATGCAGTCCTTTCCAATATTCTGATATGAATCTACTGTTAGGCAGGACTTTTTCTGAGGCAGTCAAGAGTCTGCACACATATATTTCTCAATAGATAGTGGGTTTGCACAAGAGATATGATGAGCTATGGCAACATAAAGATATATAAAAGAAGAAACTGGGAATGTGTAACAATCTTTTGTAATGTATGCATTTCAGACCACCTTATCACATTTGTATGAGCTAGAAATGAGACACTGAAGACCAAATTTCTTTAGCATTTTTTTGTTCTAAGCTTCTTCAGTTAAGTTGCCTGTTACAGATAATAAGTTTTGAATATATCTTTGAGAAAGAAGCTAAAAAAATATGTAATTATATACTGCAAATTGACTTGTCTGAGTCAACACACACAAGTAACTCAGGGCAACTATTAAACCACAGCTGAAATACAATGGGTAGATTTATTTCATTTCCTCCCTAACAACTTTGGGTGTCAGAGACAGGCAGGAACACAGGCTCCATCCAGCTCAGCTCATCCTGGTGCACAGCAGGAGGAGGGTTAGGGACGCCCCACTGTCAGCCTCGCTGTGCAAAAACCTTTGGGCATGTCTGTGGGAGTGTGCTGACCCACCACAGGAATTCTACTTCTCAAAACAGGTTCTCTTATGTTACAGTGCCAGATGTAACCAAAAGTATGTCTTTAATCACCATCTTCATAAGGTGTTAAAAACAGGTGGGACAGTGTTCCTTATCTCCTTCATGAGTCATCCCTGATAACTCTGGGCTATATCTTCTGCTAATGGGCCATGGAGGTTCACTGCATGACTTAAAATTATATCATCCCGTTGTGAAATGCTACACTCAAGGGGAAAAACCAGGCATTTCTACTTGGCTATAATCTGAGGTTGGAACATCATGAGCAGCTTTATCCACTGGATTCCCAGAGGAAAGAGCTTTATAACCAGCACTGGACCTTCAGAGGAAAACCAGAACCTTCTACAGGATCACYGCTTCAACACATCTACCACTTCAAGAGGACTGCAGCTACAATTTAATCAGACCTCTACCACCCCCTTGACCAACAGGGTGTCAGGTTATTTACTGAATCTGTGCCAGTATATAACSTCCCACCCTGGTTTTCTGCCTTTATCTTAATTTTCCTATGAAATTGTGGTTCTGGCTTGGAATCTCCCACTAGTTTGTTTTCACACTAGTACACAGGCAGAGCATGAACAACAGTAAGCATGAGAGGCATGGAGTTTTCCCACACCATCATTTTTAGAATTCCCTGCTGCGAGGTCACTTTGAGCAAAACTGTTCCTTCCTCCTCCTCCTCCTCTAATCTTCCAGTTTTAACCCTTTCCTACCAACACTTGTGAAGGCAGATTTAAAGAATATGAATCTTCTAGTAATCATTTTGTCTGGCAATAATTTATCTGGTAGTTCAGTACTCACATTTAATGGTAAAGATCACCAGTGTGAGATATTAAAGATTATTACTTGTTCTAATTTGCCCTGAGATGGCCCAGCAATAAAGCAAATTTAAGGAGAATAAGGCTAGGAATTGAGGCACTTTAGAAATGTGTCCTCTGACAAGCATCATCAAGCTTCAAGTATAGCAGGCCCCAAAATGTATCAAGGTATCCTTTGTAAATGCACTGTTAGCACGTTTAGCATACTTCTGAATTTTCAACCAATGAAGTCAAGATATAGATCCTGTGTCTGCTCTCAGCAATAGACTTAGCAATGGATATAATGCATTGGAAAGAGAAAAGAATACATTCCCTTTACCCTGGCTGTTGAACTCCACTGGGCAATTGCGTGGTATGGCTGAAAGATCAGGAAGAAGAACTTTGCAAAAAAATGAATGTTTTGATTTAGTTAAGTATTCCCTTTGCCTTCAGTATCAAGTTCAGTACCTTGCAGATAAGGGAGAGTGGCATTTAACTGTCAAAACCTCACCTTTTAAGCTTGATGTGTCTATGTTGGGTGACTGAATTAGCTGACCTTAAAATCTTTCCCTATAGATATTGAGTCACCTTGGATCCTGTAGATACTTATGATAAGAACCATAAAATTTCACAAAGAAAGAGACAACATCTTTAGATTTCCATTCATTATTCTTCATTCCCATCTGTCATCCTCAGTCCCTTAGCCTTTAGGATATCACTATCCATCTATGCACTTTTCAGGATACCTTTTTGGGTGATGAATTAAGCTCTCTSACCAGAAGGGTACAGTGTCATGTTGCTGATCAAAATAAAGATTGTTTTGATGAAGTGTAGTTTGTCTCAGAGACAGAAAGAAAGAACTGTTCAATTTCATGGAARGGGACCATGGCAATGGGGACACCTTTAGGGAAGGTGAAAGTGTGTGTCTTCTTGCTCTTTCAGTCTATGCCACTAGTTATTACTTCTGGATGGGTAAACAGATCATGAAGCAAAGTGTCCTTGCCTGTGACAAGTAGCCATGGTAAATGTTTTACAGGTTCATGCACTTTAGTTGTTATGAACTTTAGTTTCTTGATCTTTGACAACTGCAAAATGTTTCATTTACTATAAGAGTAAAATAGCAGAAAACATCTTCAATTTTTTTGTTCTTTAACTGTCTCAAAAATCCCAATAGTTTTCGCATTTGAATAAAGTTTCTTGACAGACATATGGTCATAACAGAGAAATCATTCTAGTCAGTAAAGCCCTAAGCTAAGCCCAAAATAATTTCATCATTTGTAAATCATTGTCACTCGAATGTTTTCTCAATATGGCTTAATTATAATTCAACACAATATAAAGCTTCTGGGAAAAGACCTCCATTAAAAGATACTTCCTGGGAAAAGAGGGAAATCGAGAGCTCTCAGCTAGCACTGCACTTTATTATTCATGTATAATTCTTCTGCACCACTGAACATCTGCTAATAAATTTGATTCAAGTTTCCATGATAGCTTTTACCCTCATCATTCAATCTCTGCATGAGCTTGTATCTGATGAGAATTGACACTATTTACTTATTGCTGACAATTCTTATCCCATTAGCAATTTAGCCCATAAAGTCATCAGGTAAATTAAAGTGTTCATAAAGAGCTTCCTTCTCCGATTTTAAAAATTAAATAATAATCTTGATTTAGAAGAGAATTTCTGYAGATTCCCTGGAATCTAACTGACAGATGGTCACCTTGGCAGTATGCTGCAGCAGTGCAACCACACATTTATTGAGAGTTTCTGATGCAGAAGGTGATCAAGAGCATCAGAAGCTATTACTTTTAACTTCGAGGTTTGTCAATCTTTTTTGCCTTTGTGCCTCTTATATAGATAAGCTAAACCCAGATCAAATATAAAAGTCCCTTTGAACAAGTACAGATCTGTCATATTGATTTGGTGTTTGACTTTGTTCCATGTGCCATAGTTCTTTTCCATGTGGTTAGCCCACAGAATTGAGGGTTCAGGTTTCCTAAGTCCATTCTGAGATCTTCCTCTGAATCACTGTCTGGCCTTTTAGGGAGTTGCTAAGATCAAGCTTATCAGAAATGCTTACCAATGTTTCTATTGAAGCCAAGTGTTTATTTGTGCCAAGCTTGAAACACCCACAATGGGTGAATCCCCTTAACATACCTGGTCTTAATCTCTGCATGTGTTTCTTCTWCTTAAAAATGCAATAAAAGTAACTCATTTTTTATGGTTGTGTGACAAAACACTTTTGAATCTCTCAGAAATACTTAGTAGGAAACTTAYAATATAAAATCAGAATTCCAGGGTTGTACATGATAAAAGGGACTATTACTTAACCAGAAGTAGTCAACTAACAGGAAATACTATTTTTGTCTCCAGATATTTGTGGTACTGAAGATCAGCATACATAGGAAAGGGTCAGCTGAGTWCTGCTTGTGCAAAAGTGCATCAGGAGCAGTCTGGTAGGGATAATCCCAAGCCACATGAAACTGACGTACACTCACCTGTGATTCACCCAGAAGGGAAATTCCCCTCCAAGAGTGAGGACACTTCCATCCTCCTTGCAGCTTCTCTTCTCTTTAAAAGAGAAACAAACTTGTGCAAGAATTGCAAAGAGACCCTTCTTTTCATCCTACAAATTTGCTTCATGGATTTTCTAGCTTTCACTATAGGACCATTCAAAAACCTTAAATATGTTAYATAAAGTAATAATGTTGCTGGAGCTACAGTATTTACTGTGTCATGAAGCACGAAAAATTAATTGGCACCACTGTCAAAAAATTTATTTGAAATACTGTTGGAAAGGTAATGCATGAATTGCAGTATGATATAACACCTTTCAGCTTTTATCATGTTTTTTTTTTTTAATATTTTCATTTCAATTGTTTAGGCTTCCTTTTACAAAACTCTTTTTTTGTTCTCTTTTTAGGTTATTTTGCAAAACTGATCCTTTTGAAACACAGAAGAAAAATGCTGCAGCTGCACTGTTGGAGTATGCATCCCCTATGATGGCTGAGACAGGTCATTCAGCCATTCTGTCCAGCATACTTATCCATATGTGCAATTTTCTTTGTCTTAATAACTTGTTTGCAATCGTTATTATGTTACAGCCCTCCTTGGGATTACATTGCTATAGCAATATCATTGAATTCATTKGATGGGATGACTTGACCCTAAAACKGTTTTWCTCTTCAAAATTACTGCTARGAGTAAAGATCAGCAATAATTTGAGATTTTATTCATTGTGGTTGATTAATTCTATATTTGAGATCAAAGCACACTCTACTTAACAATAACTAGCCATATCAGAAATTAAGAATCTGTCTAATCTGAATCTCCTTGTACTTCACATTGTCTACAGGGACCCCACAGCTCCTAGAATCATCTTTCATATAGAGATTGTAGGCTTTGTATGACCTTTTGAATAACGTAAATACTGTTGCAGGTATGGTGTAAGAGGTCTGGATGTAGTAATTTTATGAACTTTCTTCATTTGTAGTTTAAAATATTTTGCTTCTTGTACTATACTATGCCTTTCTGGTGCAYAAATATTTCAGACTGGTTTGATAACCTGTAAATTAAGCATCAATATAATTACATAGCCCACATTGAATGCTGGCTCCATTATGTTTTAGAATTAAAGGATGCCCACAGAGCTTACTCTTCCAAATTTTTTTACAGATCTGGAGCAATTTGTAAGGTTTCATAGTTGGACKTCATCAAATGAAACTGCACCTAGAAGGACATATCTCTAGTGAGTTTGATTTCTTACTACTTTATTCCTGTAGGTAATAACACTGACACAAAGCAAAAATACTACTTAATCAGAATAATAGCATTCTACACCCAGTTTGGACTTGAGTACATTTTTATCCATGCAAAGTAATGAYTGTTCTGATTCTTCTTTCCTTCATGAATTTCAAAGATTACACTGAAAACMCTGATTTTCTTAAGAGTAACTCTAAATATGGTGATGCACTCTCTTTATTGGAAAATTAAATTCCATTTTATTGTGTCAAAATGAAGCAAAGGTTGATGGTCTGCAAATATTTACACCCCTATGAAAAAATTTCATATATTTAGTATCAGAATGTTTTCTACCAAGATTCCTATGGTTATTTTCACAGCCAATTTCTGGCTATTTTGCACTGTTTCAGTTGCATAGGACATTGAATTGATGGAATATATTTGTCCTGGCTAGTGCAAAGAGTTAAACATTATCTGGAATGACCCTTTTCTGAAATACAGACTGTTTATTTAATTTGTTGAAAAGTGAAAATGGAGGACTTGTGAAGRAACAGTCCCTTTTATTTACACTTCTGGCACCCTGGAAATCAGTTACTAGTAAGTATGATAAAAATGCCATTTAGGCAAATTTCTAGTAGTAATGATAATGAAGCAATGAAATAGATTGTCTGGGGGTATTGTGGATTCTCCTACTGTTGGTCTTTAAGAATAGGTTAGGCAAACATCTGTCTGGAATATCAGCACAGACAGTTTAGCAAGGAGGTAAAACCATAACAAAGTGCCTTTGCTTAAGGTCACAGACTGTCCCAACACAAGCAGAAATAGAGGTTGCAGTTCCACAGTACGAAATGGGACCAGCTGCATGGACTCTCTCCAGGTCACTGACAATATYTCCACATGCAACAATTTTTCTCTGACATGTAGAATGATTAAGCAATGACAGTAGCTCCATGGGTATGCACTTTATGTAGTGTGAAGGTTTTTTTGCTACATCCTGAAGTCCTTGATCTGCACAGGGATCTGGGGAGGCACAGTACTGCCATGCTGAGGCAACAAAGGACGGTTCTGCTTTCACTTCTCTGTTCTCTCTTTTAAAAAGCAGCCCAGCTTGCTGCCCTGCCTGTCAGACTGACTACTTCTTCCAGGTCATCACTTTTATAAAATATGCAAGAGCATGTTAACAACAGCAGTAATCCAGCAAAGTATTCATATGAATAATTAAACTGAAACTACAGTTGTCAGAAACACGAGCAAGGTGCATGTTGTTCATTATTACCTATGCGTTTTCTGTTCACCTCCTGGGGCACTTGCTAATTTGACATCCCACAGTGGGTTCCCTACTTTCTCCATTTCCAGACTCACCCCAAAAGAGCCAGCTAATGCATATTGTGGACAGAAATCAYATCATTGATGACATTAGTCAATAGAAAAGTGAGGTTGGGAATGCTTTCTGAAGGGCACTGTGTAGGAGGGGACATGTCCCTTTGCACTGCAGACTACAGCCATAGATTTTCTTTTGGGTGCAAGCKAAATCTTTTGGGTTTTTCTCCTGCTCAATACAAACCTAGAGAAGGCAAATCAGTGTGGGTCAATTGGGCTCTGGGTTGGGGGAAGTCCCTCTCTACTGCCAACAAAAGATGCCTAAGCAAAGTTCAGTCTCATTAAGCCGGAAAGGCTGTGTAGTTTTACAAAAAGTTTAGATAGTGTTGTTTAGRTAGTATAGTAGGAGTCAACTGGCTCACATTTTTGCTCCTGCACCACCATTCCTTTCCTCAGCTATCTTGTGCTCACTTAGGCTCACGGGGTACCAGGTTAATAAGGTGATGCAAATTAAACTTCTTCATTCAAAGCTGGTCAGTTTCAACAGATCATTATCTGCCCACCAAAGATCATCCCAAATATTTGCTCCCTCACAAGTGGGAATGCAGGTAAGGACCCACTGGCAGAAAGGTGGAGAAAGAACCAAAATACCCTCAAAATTTGTAAAGTTAGAACATTTTCCTCCTTGGATTCATTCCAAAACTTCCAGTTAATATCCCTTATGCCCCATATATCTGCTTTCTGTATGCTTTTTAATCACTAATGAAATTGCCTTGGTCAAATGCCTGTAATTCAAACTCATTGCATCAGACCAAGCAGCTTAATTCTCATCAGTGAATCTCAACTCCACAGAAATTTCCACTGAAGTCATTCCAGCTGTATAAATGATGTGAGAGAAGAATTAAACTCTGTGCTAAACTACTGATTTATTTACTCTGTACAAACTTTAAAGCATTTATTATTTATAGCTACAGAGGTGGAAAATATCCACTTTCTGTTTATTTTGGGGAAATTGGGATCATGTTATTATTTGCTTTGGTCAAATATAATCTGTGATTGCAGTCAACAAACAATACAAGGGGGATAATTTAGAAGTTTTTTTCTCAAAGTTTATTTAACATGAAGAGGCTCATTATCTTTGACCAGTGCCTCACAAGCATTTTTCCTAATTTTATCTGATACCATTGATTTAATTGAGAAAAGTCACTCTAAAGCAATGACATTTTTCTTGCATGCCTTTTCAAAAAGCCCAAATAATGTAATTAACACTATGCAAAGCAAAGGAAAAACAACAATGTAATCACCACAAAAGCAAAACCAGCAGAAAAAAAATTTTGAATGCCCAGGCAGAACAAAGGCATGTGCATGTCTGCAATAAAAAACGGACACAGTTAACATACAGGGAGGTGCCCTGAAGATGATCTCATTTTAAAAAAATTACATTATGAGGGCCTGAGGTGAGAAGAAATAAAGGAAGAAAAGGAAAGAATGAAGGGGGTGTTCTTACTCTAGAAGGATTATTCATAACACCACTTTCATCTCAATCATTTTTTAAGATTTCTAGTTAAAAATGGGTCATTGGCTCAGTGGAAAATGACTGAAGAGAAGGTAAAAGGTGCTGCAATCTATTTCTGTATTATTAATGCTACAAATAAGAAAAAAAATCACCTTCATTTAAAGTGTTTGCAGCAAATTATGATATAAACCAGGAAAAAACTCTGTGGACTCAGTGGGCAATGGATCAAGCCTCTAAACTTGAAGCCACTGGCAGCTCTCATCAGCAAAGTTAGGTCTTTTGAATCCTCAGAGTTTATGCCAACAGTGGTTGCTGCTGTGTTGTCACCTGTACATGCCAGTARCTCTTCTTGGAGGGAGAAGAAAGRACTCCTACTTAGATTAGATTAAAGATACCATGAAAAAGGAATTGGTATGAACAGCTTCAAGATACACAAGCCTTTTTCTGCCTTTGTAAACTACAGGACTTTTGAATGGCATTAGGCAATTGAATAGTGAGCCAGAACAGACATACTGGTTTTCTTTTTGTGCATAGGCCTAAGAAAAGGCTTTTCCCATCAAAACAGAACCGCAAGAAAAGATGCAGAGTATTTTGTGTGTCATCTATAAATACAAGATTTGTCTTCCCATCTTCAATGTATTAGGAAAAAGGAAATATGACCATTTTRTGAGCACAGAGTAAAGATGCCAACATGATTTCTCTCAGTTAGAAAATATCTTTTTGTTATAATTTGGACTAAGGCCAACAGTCTAACCCACTGAAGTCCGGGGTACAGATGTCATCAAGGGACTGCAGAAAAAGAACAGCAAGAAAATATTCTCTGACCTAAAGTAGGTCTTGAATGATAGGAAAGAAGGAAACTCCTTTAATCACGTTATTGTGTTTAGTCTCTGCAATTAATCTACAAACCATGTCCAGTTATTGCTAAAAATAGTAATTATGCACAAGCATAGGKGGAAATAATTTAGCTATGTTTAAAASAAAAAAACAGTGAATTTTAAAATTYAAAATTTCACTTTTATTTCTATTCTTCTTCCAAGATTATAAATAATACGTTAGTCAAAAATTTATTTTTATTAGTAAGATTCCAACAGTAAACATACTTTGTTGATCTGTGTAGGGCAAGAGTTGAAATCACCAAATGTGAAAAGCCCACTCTTTTTATTTATTTCTTTTTATTATGGCAYCTTTATTAAGGTCAAGGTTAGTCCTTGTGTATTAGTCCTTGTRTAGCTGAACAGGGCATGGAAGGCTTAAGGAGATGTCAGTGTTTCTACAATGTGCACATATTGTAGTCCTTGRCAGTTTGACACCCTTTCATGCCCTAGGACATATTGTATAGTACATACACAGCAAAAGGGCAGACAAATATACACAGAAAGCAATATACCCTTGGTCATTTTACTAAATTGGCTGTTAACAGCAGTAACAGAGACCTGGAAGAAAAATGGTCATATYAAATGATCATTTTCAGAAACATTTCAGTTTCTGCAGTGACTAGTTCTCTGCCTGAATTCTGCCTGACTGCATGTACAGGGTCAGGTAGTCACCATATGTTCTGCTCACAAGGCAGATTASAGAAGCAAAGAAAAACAGAAGCTTTTATAGAGAGAGAAGAATCATCAAGAAATTCTCCTCAAGATAAAAGAAAATATTTCCTCATTTTCTTCTTTATTTATTTCTTCAATCCTGCTTTTAACCATATTTTTTCCTTTGAAAGAAATACTTTCTCAAATTGCCATTCTGAAATGCCAGTAGAATTGGTGGATWTTTCAAACACTAAAACCTATTATTTTAATTAGTACTCTACATTTAGCTATATTCTACTTAGAATGGCAGTTCTGAAAAGCCTTGACAAGCAACACAGAAACAGCTTCTCCATCTACAAACAGCACTTAATTGTTTGTCTTTACATAATATTGAAAGCTTCATTAGAGCACCAGATTTTGCTGCTGCCCAGATTGTGGAAGTCCACAGTGATTCAATTGTTTYATCATGTAGTCACAGAATCACAGAATGGATCAGGTTGGAAGGTATCTCAGKGGATCATCTGGTCCAACCTTCCTGCTCAAGCAGGATCATCCTGGAGCACATGGCACAGCACTGCAGGTGGTTGTTGAATATCTCCAATGAGGGAGWCTCCACATCATCTCTGGCCAATCTGTTCCAGGGCTCAGTCACCTGCACAGTAAATAAGTTCTTCCCCAAGTTCAGGTGGAATTTCCTCATCTTCCCAGTTTCTGCCCATTGCCTCTTGCTTGGCACCMCTGAGAAAAGCCTGGGAACATCCTCCTGGCACCCTCCCCTCAGATACTCACAGACGTGGATGATCTGAAGCATGAGTATGTYAACCATGAAGCAACACTATTAACATTTTTAGCATTTCTTCTCTCTCTGACCCCAGAAAGACTAATCTTTTCAATGCAATGTAAATTTTGCTTTCAGTCATCTTGTTCTTATTACTGGGCTTCTTATGGTACAAGTGACCTGTTGAAGTTACTTGCCTACATGCATGCAATCTGAAGAGAGAAGGCATGAACAGATATTCCTTAACTGACAGCACTATATTTTAAGTTCTCTGTTTGTGTTTAGGTTACAAGGATCAAATTTTCAGGCGTTAACCTGTATCACTTAATTTGAAACTTCCACAACACAGAGTCCARTATATGAAGTACTGTCCCTGTCCTACTTAATAAAGGGAAATAGGTGGTTTAGGGCACAATATACCTGAAATATTTTAGACAATTTCATTAGGATAAAATGGACTGCACCTTGGAAGCACCTTGACTGGGTGGAAGAGAAGTCTAAGRAGACTAACTAGGGTGCCAGTCTTTGCTGTCTAGAAAAGGTCTTGTAGATCCCACCACTAATATCTAAAAAAGTGTGTAATCTTAAGTAATGTATAAACCCAAAAACCATCTGTTTTATATCAATCTGTGGGTGAAGTGATGTGCTTTCTGGAGATGCTATGTTCTTTTTATTGATTTTCAACTGAAATAACTTCATCTCTCTAAAAAAACTTACCCAGTATATAGAATTTTTAAGCCACTTTATAGTCTCAAAACAAGAATTCCCAAATATCTCAGTAGTTCAGAGAGGYAGGATAAGTCAATTTCTATATTTGATGTTCTCTTCATGGGCTTTAGAGAATTGCCAAAATTATGTTGAAAATAAATCTAAAATAAATTTTAGATGACTGTAATTATATTTTTATATATATAGTGACCTAAGTATACAGGTTCCRCAAAAAYAAAACTTTTTCCAATTRAGTTCAGTATTTTCATTAGGGTTTGATGAGAAACACAATTTTTAGACCACCCCTCTGTGACTTATTATTCAGGCTGATTATTAACCATTTCAGTGAATTGTGTTCCAACCTCACACTACTTTCAGATTTTATCTGATCCTAGTACTTGCTTGGTCTTATAGAACAAATCAAATAATCATTATTTTTAGACTGTAGGTACTATAGAATAGGCATGTGCTTTAATGTCCATATAGGTATATGCAATTAAGTCCTGCAAAAAGTTTTCTGTTCTACCAGGATTCACACAGTTATTCTGTTACAGTCATCATCCTATTAATGGTTGCAATGTCCAAAGCTGGTACTCACTATATCCTTCCCATGAAAATGATAAGGCACAGGTAACTTGGCATGTTCTCAGAGCAAYRATTAGCCTGCTCAAGAACRTTATTAGAAACACGAAATCAGTCAYCCATCAKCCCAAGTGTATCATKTTTACCACAGTCTCTAAACAGCTGGACCTGGGACAGGAGGTTAAGCAGGTTCCACTTTTAATCTCTGTTATCTTCCTGTCATGCTGCTCGGTCTGACCAGTCTTTTTAATTTCAAGTTTTAGTTTTGCAGTTCCTCCAYATTTCTTCAGGAGCCTCAGGTAGGCTGCTTCGCAAACTTGTTTTCCCAGAAAGACAGCTCTTTCCTTTTCTGCTCTTTCTGCATCTATTATTAATAAATCTATGTTCTAAATATGTAGTCCATTATTGATGAACTCGCTTTCCTATGCTGCATTCTATACTTACAGTGTTTATGTATCTGTGGAACATTCTAACTTAATTCAATTTACCTGTTTTGGGGTTTATATTTGTACTGAATCCAGACTTGGAACCAGAACTGGTATAATTACAATTCAGAACACCTGGAACAAATAATGCACTAATGCAGGTGCATGTTAGGCAGCATATGCATTGGCAAATGGCATGGGGCAATAGTTGTGTACTGTCTGTGGAATGAGAGAGTTGGTGACAAAGTCTCATATGTTCTGTGGCGGGGGATTACTTCAGACTAGCTCTCATATACTAGTATTAGGGAAATGTCCATTTGTGGCTGGGGTGTATTAACTTTATCCATACCTCCAATATATCTTCCAGCTTAGCTCAGACAAAAAACAAACAAACAAACAAACAAACAAACAAAACACACAAAAGAAAAACTGTTCATATACTCTGAGACTGTGCCACAATAAATGCAGTTGATTGGAGAACATCCTAATCTAAAATACTGTGAAAAACTGGAGCGTCATAGAGTGCCATAAGTTACAATTTATTTTAACATTTTTGTTAATTTTAATCGTGGAAGTGAGAGTTATTTTAAAATTACTTCATGCACTACTTCAGAACAACCACATCCATGTTTGTTTCACAAATGACTGCAAAGGCACTACCAATACATTCTGAAATSGTTTTAATATTGTGTGGTGTCCTAGGGTGATATTATGATGTTTGTATCCCCAATCATCTGTTGAAMTTGTGCAGGATGTTGTACTCTGTGCACCRTGGTGTTGGGTCTGGGGGGAGGGGGAAGCACAGTTTTTTTCAAAGGCTCTGCTCCTCTGAGTAACCTTGAACGTCTGGAGTTTTTGATAACAAATATGAGACGGAGAAGTTTTTGCTTTTTTCTCTCTTTTAGCAGCTTGCTTTCGCTTCTGCTTCTTTAGTTAGGATAGCTAGGTAGTTTTTTCTTCGACTTTCTTTTTTTTCCTTTTTTTGCCTTTCCCGGGAATTTTTTCTAATCTCTCTGGACTGAGAACACGGGGGAGCACCAGAGGGCTCACACCTGGGACCCACCAAGATCCACCTTGGGCCGCAACTTCTCCCAGCACCAGAGAGATTGAGACCCCAGCCACCATCTTCAGGGGGGACCTTCTGCCTGAATTTCATCATCTCTCCAGAGCAGCACAAAGTCCTTGTCATTGAGTATTGTTCAATTTATTGTGCTGGGGAGTGCTTGACTTACTGAATAAACAGGTGTTTTTTCCACTTCTCTCTGAGGAAGTTATTCCCCAACTGGCTGGGGGCGGGGGGAAAGGGAGAGCCCCTCAGGAGGTATTCTCCCAAAATTGCCCTAAACCAGGACATGTCAGTCAAGATGTTTCAACACCCAGACAGATTCTTGAAAGAACCACTAAAAGATTTTTTTTTTAAATTCTGCCTGCAGAAAAATCATATCATCTTTCTGGAGATTTGAATCTTATTACAGCTCATGTATCTAAGTATTTYAAAGGGGAATAGTAAAAAATCAAGATGGAATAAGATTTGTATTAAGAATCAGGAATGGTCTTGGAGGTCAAGAAGAGTATCATCAGAGATACTAGCAGTGGGCATTTTATTTTTGCAAGGGTTGTATCTACAATAATTAGCCTATAGAGTTCTGAGCACATTTTATATCATTTCAGGTCCTCATTCAGCAATAATTTACATATGTATTCCACTCTACATTTCTGAATATTCCCAKAAGGCTACTTTAGATAATTCACATCACTGCTATTTAATGTATTCTAATATGTATTTTCYCCATTCATTTTCCAGTATGTTTTGTTCAAGACAGCTCAATAGATTATTTCTTGGAAAACATGCCATAATCAAAACAGAAGAGTCTTTTAGTTGTAGCTGAATAAAGGGTTCCCAATATAGCTGGCATCCAGCATCCATCACAAGGCAAAAAAGTGACTGACTACAATGAAAAGCAGATTGCAGTTTTAGGCTGTCTGCAGAAAATTGAGGGAGTTCAGACAGTGTAAAGAAAGAGAAAAGGATACAGCTCCTGGTAACCTTCTTCACCACCTACAGAACCCTCACCACCAACTATATAGTGAGCTGGTAATGAAATATAGTAAGTCTGAGAGAAGCTGAAATAAGAACCAGTGCAATATTTTGAGCTTTGTGATCAARGCAGACTACATGTAAATTTTATAAATGGGCCAAATATCCAGAATGTGTTTCAGGGAGCTACTATTTTAATTTGGCATATGGCAACATCAGAGTGAATACTGTCAATCCTTTAATGAATAAAAATGCCAAACTTAAACCTTACACCATTTCATTCTATTTGTCTTCCCTCTGCATGGGGGTTATAAACTGTACTGCTGCACAGGCAGATGAGTCACAATAATCCTGTGACAAGTTTCATCAGAACAATCATAAGGAATCATGTGTTGTGAATAAAGCAGCCTCAGATTGATTTGGTGCAAACCCACAAGTACATTTCCACATGTTTGGATAGAAATAGTCAGTGTTTTGAGAATCTGTACTACAGTGTGTCTTGATTTTCTACAAGTTAACCCTATTCAGACAATATTATTCAATGCACACACATCCCTATCAACAACATCAGCACATTTAACCACAGTTAGGGATTTAAAACTTCTTTTATGCTACAAAGCTATGCAATTTGCAGACTTAAATGAATATTCATTTATTACCACAGCTGAGAGACAGCTTATACACACTGACTGTTTTAATCAGGTCATGGTRGTTTATGTTAAAAAAGGGTATGTTTATGTGCATGCACTGTTGTACATGTGTTCATCTATATGTATACATACAGTTACATTTGAATTTGAGTAAAATTAGTACTGTACACAGTCACTGAGAACAGACCAAGGCAAAAGTTAGGGAAAAAATTATGTAGAGAAATTTTTTTATACATGGAATTGCTGGGTTTTTACTGAGCCTTTTTTGTGATATACACCGATGTGAAAAACATCCTTGAGGTAAAAATATACTGAGAAGGGAGGAAAACCATGAAGACTAGAGATGAATAAAAAAGAAATTTTCCCTAGAGATTCATGCCCCTCAAATATCTGAACAATTGCTTTAACCAGTCAGCTAAAGCCAAGTGTTTCCAATGCTTAAAGATATAAGAAAACATCTAAGCAGTTCTTCAATGTCACAAAACTGGAGTTACAAGCTAAGTTTAAAACTAGYTTTGTTGTATAACCATAGAATAATTTGGATTTTAAAATRTTTTTATAATCATCGAGTCCAGCTATTAGCCCAGTGCTGCCAAGTCCAGAACTRAATCATTTCCCTAAGCACCCAACCCCACCCCACAAAAGGCTTAGTCTCTTTTGTATGTTTGCATTCTATGCTCAGTCTAGAAGAGGACACTGGTTTATCRTTAGTTTTGTCCCTATCTGGTTTAGGAAATAAAAAACAACTGGTAGAGATTGATGAGATAGGTGTGATGGACAAGCTCAGTTAAATTCAAGTCTCAGCATGATGCTAGTCCRGGATTTCAAATCAGATTTTCAGAGGCTTTGGATGAGATTTAGCTCCTAAAGTGGGGTAGGCAACCAGAGGAGCCTGTGAGCTGCCTGTAAGCCTAGGCCAAATAGGACATGATGAGATGGGGTTAGCATGATCAATGGCAACAACCTCTGCATTGAGGACTGRGACTAACAGGGATCTCTGTACTGTGGGTAAAGCCAGATAGGAGRTGATTTGACCAAGGYTGTAACACTGTAAYACTGTGRGAAATTTACGCCAGAGTGTCTTCATCAAATTTTCAGAATACAATTAAAGGATTGCAAAACCTCTAGACAGGTTTCTGTCAGAATAACTCATTGTTTAAACAAGAGCTTGGAGAGTTCAGAAATTAGAATCTGAATATTAAAAATGCAGGAAATCAAATCTTTCCTGTTTTTRTCACAGGGATTATTTAAAAAGATGACATCTAAATCTAAGTTTTATTTTCTTTTTATTGTGTTTTTTTGTAGAGTTTTCCATTTGGGCCAGGGATGGACACAAGATTTTTCAAGGTATAAATTCTTCTCCTTTCACACAACAAAGAAAGAGAAAAAAAGGAAGGAGGGAAGGGAGGAAGGGAGGAAGGAAGGGAGGGAGGCAGGCAGGAAGGCAGGAAGGCAGGCAGGCAGGAAGGCAGGAAGGCAGGCAGGAAGGCAGGAAGGAAGGATATATAATATAGGCAAACCTAGAGCATTTCATCCTAAAAATGAATAAGGAGGTTGGAAAGCAGAAAACTTGCAGAGCTGAAAGCAAAACTCATTTTCAAAACTACCAATTCAGTATCATGGCCTTCACTTTCTGCTGCTCTTTTATTAGTCCTAGAGGCAAAGGAAGAAAAATGAGATAAAGTACTATAGTTATATTTTAATTCCTTGGACAGTMGAATAATTTAATTTATAAATTTTAATTATGTCCCATTTTCCACAGTTCTCTTCAGCATTCTCATCTAAAAAAAAAATAACCTTGATTATTTTTAGTACAACACAAATTCCATAAGCTTTCTAAAACTTTTTTCATTGTATATAACAGATCTTTTAAATATTAGTTGTATATTTCTTCTGGGTAAGTCTATTATCACATACAAGGTATTAGCAGACTTTATAAAATTAATTCCTAAGGCCCAATTCAAAAAATAATGAGAACTATTTGCAAGGTACAAAGTCTAACAAGAAAACTATGACAAACATTTTTTGATACTCTTCGACATATTAAAAGTAATTGAAAGATAGCTGGGTARTTTTTTTTTTTCAGTTTCTTGTAACTTTGCCAAATTGGAAACMATTATGCTGAAATTTGCTGTGGCAGATCTGTGCTTCATAACAGACAACAAAATTCATCAGATGTGAGCAACTAAAGAATGACAACTTATCCCTCTACTATAATTATCTCTTACTGCATCMTCTCAAATCTGATTATTGAATTTTTATTTTTTTTTAACTTTTTAGTCCATGCATTATTTTTTCTATAATCACAGATATTACTATTTTATAGTGCTACAAGAACATGGGAAGCTGTAGCTGTCTGGGAAGTCCTAAAATAACATACTGATGGTTATCTTAATAACAAGTCCATATGTCTCCATGGATAAAATCTGAGCAAAGGCCACAGACTAATTCATTGTACTCTGAGTATCAGATGAAGAAATCCAATTGTAAAAGTTKCATGTGATCACTTTAATTACACTGATAAGAAATTAAAAAACCTTAAGTAAAGTTGCAAAGGCAGCCAGCTTTCCTTAATGTTGAAGGGTTTGTCTTTGCAAACTTGGTAGGAACTCTTTCACCATAAGCTTTTCCCTGTATGAATTCCTGGACAATATATTATCCCTCATACACTTTACACATAGAACTTGCAATTTGGGAAAAAAGGTATCTTTCTAAGATATCATTTCATAAATACTTTTTGTGCTGTCTCAGTGGAAAAGAGTCTCCATTTCTTCGATTAGCATTCTGCTCTTATGTTCTCATGAAGCTTCTGTAATAMAGCATAATCAAACTGGATGTTCCATGAATTTAGGATCTGTTCTCCATGTGCACGCTAGGTGCATTCCAACTGAGAGAGTAAAAGAAAAGGAAGAGTAAAATTGAGAAAGGTATTGACTTAATATCACTCAAGTTATTTGATTTGACTTCCCTCTCATCTTCACTGTACTCCAGGGATTCTGGGTGAAATAATATATGGCCACCACATGCTTTTCATCTTCCCAGAGTAGCTTCTAATGACAATAACAAGAGGAATGAATCATACTCAGAAASCTAAAAGTTTAAGAAAAATCACTCGTGAAAGCTTCCCTCTTCAGCCTCTAGCAGTATTCAAATAAACACTACTTATATTTGCATAAATAAGACATAAATCTTATAGACATAAAGCCAGCTGTCTGTCTTCAAACTAAATCTTGATTCACATTTTAACAGGGGACAGGGAATGAGAGGGAACAAGCAGAATATATGCAAAGGCTCCTTTGGAAGGGTCCAGGTGTTCTTTCTGATCACCTTCTCATTAGTGTATCTGAGGATACACTATCTGAAGAATGAGGAACTATTACTTCAACAGAACAGAATTTAGCAGCCTTTTACATCCAAAAGTTAGGTTATTCTTCACTAAATAGTGTYTATTTATTTAGTGTTGAAGGTTTATCCTCTAGATTATACAATGGTTAGTATATACATAAAACTACGCTAACTTTTCTAAAACAACTTACCTGCTTTTCCAGGTCAGGTGAATCACTCATAACTTARTTTTCCATTCCTACACTATGGACTCTCCTCTGAAAAGCAGTCTTAATCTCTATTTTTTCTAAAAAGACTAGTTAGCCTGGATATGTCCTTTAATAGCAATAGTATACTAAATGTGGAGGTTGTGAATATACTCAGTTGTAGAATTTAACTCTTTGGGGGATGCTTAAACATAGGTGTCTTGTCCCCCATTTGAGATATCCTACAATACACATATCAAAACACATATGTACACCTGAGGGGTTTGCACAGGAATTAGGCACCATCTGTGCTCTTCAAAGGCAGCTTCACAAAGCAGGGGACATAATATAGGTGAAGATGTGTAAGAAACTGATTCATGAGCAGGAGATTGTATAGTGTAATTCTATACAATTACACTCATTTGGAATACGGAAAGATGCCTTTGGAATACACACGCAAAGAAATATAGCAAGCAACATGCATCAAGGTTATAAGTTTTTTCTTAAAATTGTGTGACTGTGAACTCCAGCAGCCCAGCCTGCCTCCCACCCTGACATTCCCAGACAGCTCACTCTTGTTCATGGCTATAAAGTCCATCATCACCTGCCCTCTGGTAAGGGCTTTCTATTTCCTGGCTTAGGAAGTTATCTTGGTTTAAGACAGTTTAAGGGGAACTCCAGGATGAGTTTCCTGACCCTTTTTTTTTGACAAATCCCTTCCCACCAATAAGAAGAAATGAAGATGAGAGAAATAAAAGAGGAGAAAAAAAGCCAAAAAAATTAAGCAGATCCTCTGCCTTRGGCATAGACCATGAGGCAAGAGAGACTGCTTGGGAGGCTTCAATTTTGTAAAGGTAATTCTCCAGCCATTGCAGTTCTGTTTCTGGCCTTGGCACCTGGCTTTAAAGAGACAATMAAAATTTTGGGCATAGATCTACATGGAATAAAACATTTTGGTTTACTCAGGTCAGAAGTTATCCTCCATGCRTTCCAGAATTTTCTTGGGAYRCTCATAAATTTATATYTCTTAAAGCTTTTAAAGAAGCTGTTTCTTCCAAATGTATGTAATTGTGTCTAATTTTAATAATTACAGCTAAACAAGAATTACAATATGACAGTTGTAATGTACTCAGAAGATTCCTTTTATTACACCAGGACCTTTTATGACTCTTTCCAGTWCTGTCCTTGGGTTTTGGCTCGTTTTGTTTTAAATGGAATACAAATAACAATATATTTTCAACTTGACTTTGGAGTTGCTTGGCTAGAGGTAATTTGTGTCACAAATTTAGCATTATTTAAATGTTTGAGTTTTATTTATTGTTAAAAACTAAAATATTTAAATGATATTCAGTAAAMATTTTTACTGAAAGGTTAAACAATAAATATTTAAATCAAGTGTTATTTAAACATAAGGTTGTTAATGTGTATGAGAGGAAACATTGATCATTTAAAAGGAGCTTTTGTGGAAAGACTTACAGATAACAGATCTTCATATTGTGACAAACCAAAAAGAATTTGAGTCTTGCTATTGGTTTCCTTYATGTAAAAATTAGAAGACTTACCGTGTTCATATCTGTCATAATATAATTAAATAAAGCACATAGATGAACAAATTAGAATATTAATTTAATTGTGCAGTTAAAACTCTGATTTGTCAAATTAATTCAAATCAAAAGGAAATTTCTGAGAAAAACATGTTTCTGACTGTCWTCTGATAGGAGAGAAATGACTGAGAAAATGTGAAAGAAGAAAAAAAAATCCTTCTTTCTTCATATAAAAAAAAATTAAAGAAAATTGAGAGGTCCAAGGAATAAACTAGAGCCTTTCTCTAACAGTACTGGTTTCTAGGTTGTCCCCAAGTGTGATGGCGCCTCCAAAAAGAAATTAATGCTGTATATGGATGAAGAACTCCAAGAGATAAGAGGGGGAAACAGATATAAATGATATTTTTGTTCCTCTTTTTACTTGAACTACCCAAAATCAGTGAGTCATAATTACAAAGCAGTGTTTTCCCCTTGCACTGTGATAAAAAAATCACAGTTGCCTTGACAGGGTGCTAAGATGTTCCCTGCTGATTTCTTCTTCTGTCATGGTTGGCATTACTTCCTGTCATTCCACACCAGAAAGACTTAAACAGACAAGGACAACACCTCAGTGAAATGCTGATTAGTCATGARTCCTTTCACAAAGTATCTACAAAATAGAATTTGAATAGACATAAATAAGAAACAGTTAGGACTGAATTTCAGTCTGAGGTCTCACCTTTTTCCTCAGTGTCAGCTTCAGCAGCAGAAAGATGAGATTATGCTGAATCACAATCGCCGTGCAGCCATTCAGGATTTCCCAATCACCAGATCACCCTGCCAAAGTTCAGAACCACGRGACTTCATAACAACCCAAACTCACTCCACCAACTGCCAACTACAAACTTGCACCATATGATTGCCTCACTAAAACTCAGTGTAACACTACTGCTTGTAGCAACCCACTAGAGCCTGGCACCCTGTGATGGAATCCCACTTCTAATGCACAGAAAGGTAAACTCCATCGTGTGCCTGTTTGTGTACGGGTTCTTTGATAAAACTGAAAAATCCTGGGCATTTACCCTTGTTCAGAGTATTTGAATATTGGACTGTGTACATGTGGCATCTGCTTTGAATAAAAGCAGAACAGATAACTGTTATAAACCARTACTATTGTTCTCTGACATATAAAGGTGCTTCTTTGAAAATATAAAAAATATGAGAATTTTAATGAGACAATAAAGGACTGATGTGCAATTTAGGAAAGCAATCAAAAGCAAAGAGACTGACAAAAACCGCAAGAAGGTATGACAAATGACACTTCAGTATGGAAAAAAACAAAAAAATGGATCAAAAAATATGAAAGGAGTGTGCTTATTAGAAGGTCACCAAAAGTCAAAATGAAAGTTAGATGGAGAGATAGGGAGAAACTCTGGGAGAAGATAGACTTCCAGGAAAGTAATTTTTTATATTATATGGCATATATAGAAACTGTTCACAGATTTGGATAACTGACCAGCCAGGACAGCATTTTATCATTCTGATACAAATACTGCCTCTAGCTAACACTATTTGATGATAAGCACTCTGAATTGTAAAGCAAGAAAGGGATTAAAAATTAGACCTGAATTTGAAGAAATTCTGAGCAAGCTTCTAGATAGATTCAAATGGGGAGTAGAGCTGTTCAGATTTCATCTTGCAGCAGTCTTGCATTTCTCCTTGTTTCTCATATGGTCATCTGTCTCAACAATATTGTTTCTTTTTCCCAGTAGATCAGTCAGATATTTAAAGTRTAAGAAATAAAATAAAATAAATAGTAGYACTTAAAATAATAGTAGCAGTAACATATAAAATAGAAATGAAGTTATTTCATAATTAAGAAGATGCTACCTATGGTCACAACATATGAAATGGTTCCTGTGGCTGTACAAATSCACTTACATCTGTTTTAAGGGAAAGTACTTTATCAGAAAAACAGAAAAGACGTAAAGAAAATAAGATGTCTGTGTAAAGGGATATCTCTGTACTGCTGTGTTTTTAACCAACCAGTAAGATATGTGTAACAAAGGAGAGCATTTTGATCTGTTCAGATTATTGTTCCTCTTGCCAGAGACAGTTCCTATCATAAGCAACATCTTTAGAGTTGATGTGATTTTCACCTCCATATAGAGTTTTCTTTTTCCCATCTATAAAAAAACACATTAAAACTAAAATAAAACACATCAGTTCTGCGGCTGCACACTAAATAACAGGGTAAATGGCTTTAATTTAGGTGACAAATTGGTATAATAATGTAATGTCACCCTCTGAGACTGCCTTACTGAACAACTGACCCTTTGAAAAAGGAGAAGTTATAATCACTTTTCTCTTTGGAAATCTCTCAAAACTTATGTTGAACTTTATTCCTTTCACTTCTTTGCTGTTAGCATCTCAACACAGTAACAATGAGCCCAATATCACATYTCTCACTACTAAGAGAGCTTTAAAATTGTTTACATCAGTGAAGAAAAAGGCTCARTGTGGAACCTGCAGATGTTTTTAAATGTTAAATGTTTTGTGACACAATRATGACAATCAGAAGCAAATGGACCCTTGTGTGCCCCATTCCAGCAAATGTTACCTGAATTTTAAAATCTTTTAATTACAATTGATAATCCTTTTAATCACAATTCTTTTTTTTTTTAATCAGTAAATGAAATATAAATTAATTAAAAAACAATGCARTGGCTGATCAAATTTACCTGGCATAACATAGAATACCCTCCCAAGAAAACAGGGCCAACCACCTCTTTAACAGGTTATTTTTGCTCTTGGATGCAGTAGCCAAGGCATAATGAGGATATACAATATCCTATAAAAATGGAAGCAAGATCCCATCTGAATTACAAGCTAGTATAGCAAATGTTGATATTATGGAGCTCCTTTCCTTTAAAGAAGTGAAATCARTGCATTATCTGTGAATAAAAGAATGCATATTATTTTCAAAATTGGATGTGATTTAATTAAATTCTATCCCATTTTCAATTCTTTGCTGTTAGTTTTAATTAAAAGCTTTGAATTTCAGTTCTTATGCTGCTGCTCTCTACCACCTAATAATCATGACTTTAAGCGAATATGGATGCAGAGAAAAAGGAGAAAAGCAAAAAATAATTTGCTCAGGACCTCACTACCCTTTGACATACCTAAGAAGAAATTCTCTTTGGAAATGAAGACTGATGATATSACTATTCATTTTGAAAGGAATTTGACATATCATTGATATATGTAAATGTTTTTTCAGGTCTTTCTTTTCTAGACAATGCTTTCATGATGAGCTCATGAGGGAGAAGTTTCACCACCATATGCGACAGAGTGACCAGGAAATCCCATGTGAGTTCCCCTCAATCCCACTAATCCACAGAGGCTCTGAGATGCCTTATTCTCTCTGACTTGTTCAGAAATTGGTTTCAGGCAGGGAATTTATTGAGATATGCCTCATTTAGCATCTACAAAGAACTTAGTATCTTGCAAAGGACTATGTGCAGTACTATTCTRATTAACTTTGTGTATTATGCTGCACATGAGAATGTGATCTGGTCCATGCATATTAGCARAGCAAAAATCCCAAGAATAAATAATCTCCTGTTACCACACCTATTTACATAAACCAGTAGAAGCTGGTCTTCCACATTTTCCCCCTCCTAACTGTATCAATAAAGACTTTATCCCCAGTGTGTAGGGGAGAACTGATGCTATCACGAACACAAGAGTTTTGCAAAAGGCGAATTCACAAGAGGTAAAGGCATGTTATTTGCAGACTTTCAGAAACCTTACTTGCTCACAATGTGGTTTACAGGTTCTTGGTTTTGGGCTGGTTTGATTTTTTTTCTAATTTCACTTATGACTTTGAACTAAGAAAGAAAAGTCTTCTAAGTAAATGGGAAGAAAAATTCTTAAGAAAACGGGTTTGTTGACAAAAATATTTTTYCTTAAAACTTTTTTAGGTGTCTTCTGTATGAAGAATGTGTACATATCTGCTTTTATAATATAATGTCTTTACTTTGGCAAAATCACTAGTTTTCAAGAAAAAATAGGGATTAGTTTACCTTTGAAGTGTTGGCACCRGAAAAAAAATTAAGTGGTGAATAGGGATTACCACTTTTAACATGTTYTCCCTTTGGTGTCACTTATTTCAAATCCAGCTTTCATTTATTGCTATAAAAGTGTGGTAGCCATTTAGACCATGAATACCCTTAAAGAGATCAAAGACTACCAGAAGATTGATACATGCTGCAAAAATATATTCTTTTGCTTCCACTTAGACTTCACAGACTCTTAAAGCAAAAAATCAACAGAAGCCATTCCTGGTGTAAAAAGTGAACACTTTCGTGTCTTTAACTCTYTGAATTTTAGATTAGAGCAGAGGTAGAATAAACCACCTACAGGTAAGAAGCYTGAGAACATAGGTGTCCATTCTATTTTTAGACAAGAAATGTAAACCTTATTATATACTGAAATGATATTTGGCTCACCAGTGGAGATAAAAGAGGTTGTTTAAGCCTGGCCTCTGATGATATCTGAGATTTGGTTCTGAGCCTTCAGAAAACTCAAGTCCTTGAAGATTAGTCTTAKAACAAAAATCCCTCCTGTCTTAGAGCAGAGTAAGCACAGCAATGGTCAAAGCCCCAGCAACTACCATTGTCGTRAACGTTAGCACCCAGTCGTTTTCAGACTGTTAAATTTTAATGGTGATACTCAGCATCCTCCGTTTCTGAAGTCCACAAATTGTCAGTTTGAATGCTTCAAAATTAGCAATCACTTTTAAAGACTTGGCTGCATTTCGTATGCATCAGCTGCATGCTGACTGCCTCCTGTCTCYGTATCAAGGACTCTATAGCATGGATAAAACAGGTTAGGTTGATAATAGGTTAGATGAGGATACAACTACAAGATACAGAACAGTTTCAGAGATTAGCAGAAAAGAAAGCCAGCATGAATGAAATGTACTYATACAAACTTAAATAGGTGAGAAGAGACTGCTTGACAGAGGAARAAAGAGAACAAATCAAGTAAGCTTCAAGATGTGCTGCACAGGGAAAAGATGTTACTATGTTCTGAAAAAATAAGAATGTACAAATCTTAAGATCTTTGAATCCTTGTAATCTTGTTTTCTGAGGAAATTTTAWATAGGAGTTGTAAACAAAATTAATTACTGGAAAAGGTTTCATTTAATAATTTAAAATATATTTTATGCATCAGTGGTAGGTAAGTTTAAGGTTTTATTTTTGTTTGAATATAACATCGCAGTTGTTGAACATATGAAACTTAATCATACCCTGAAACTGCTTATTACTTCCAAAGGGGATAGTGCACTAYATTCTATTTCCTTCCTTCACAAATACCTTTGGTACAGATAATTTTTACTGCAAGACTCAGGAATCTGTGTACTGAGTTCTGATACTCTGGACCAGYTGCATGTTGCCACACCCAGTCTTGCAAAATCCTCTTAATCCAACATTTTTAGAAGCTTGATCATATACTGAATTGTTGTTCCACAAGAAATCCCAGTGTTTTAAAACATTATCTGATTTAGAAGAGGAAATTTGTAGAATCCCAGAAGATAAGGGCCTAATGTGTGTGTCTCAAACACTGGTAGCCAGATGACTGTGAAGCCAACCAAGGATAGTTGGTAATAACAGACAAGGATTATTGGTAATAACACACTATGTGGAAAAATAAGATGTGTCAGAAGGGGGCTATTAGGAGGTAGAGCAGCACTTTTCCAGGACAAATATCCTTGTTCCAGTTCCTGGAAATAAGCACAACACAGTACAGCACAAACACAGGAATGAAGCCAAGAAAGGAACATTGGACTGTGGGAGGGATGAAGTTCACCAAAGACCCCTGAAGTTCTCTGACACATTTCCAGAAGGGTCTGAAAGAACTGTGAATTATAACCAGTTTGCAGAGGAAGTGAGAAACCTATATTCAGGATGGGAAAAAGCTATTTCTAATGGGTGCCTATTTCTAAACCAGCCTGGATGTGCACCCCAGGACCCTGGACATCCTGTCCCTGGATCAGTACTGGAACCAGAACTGATGATCTGTTTTCTCTCTCTCTTTCTCTCTTTTTTCTTTCTCTCTCTCACTTTCTCTATCTTTATCTTTAATCTCTTTCTCTCTTCTTTTTCATCTAACCCCCTTAACTAAAAATCACTGCTGTGTACCTAAATAGTAGCACCACCATGCTGATTTCTATGCCAAGTGTGTAATTTATTAATAAAAAAGTTTTTGCAGACCCTCTGACTTTTTCCTTTCAACCCCAAGCATTTACAAATCTTGGGTGTCCCTTTCCCTTAAGAGTGGGATATCACAAGATTTTCTGTGAAATTTCTCAGAATCTCCAATTACATAAGGAAAGAGGACTGATAGCCTTATCATGCTTCTTAGCTGCTAACATGAAAACACAGGCAGGCTCTGAGTTGACCTTTCTAAAGGACTATCCTTAAAATAGTGGTTCTCCTGTGGAATTAGTTTGCTTGGTTTTTTGGGGTTTGTTTGCTTTTGTTTGGCTTTCTTTGGGGTTTTTTTGTTTGTTTGTTTATTTGTTTTTTGGGGTTTTTTTTGTGGGTTTTTTTTGGGCTTTTTTTGAGAAATGCATCTATTTAAAAGCTTTGTGGTAAGTGATAAATGTGTCAGAAGATTTGTTCTCACACTGAGAACTGATTTGCGTCCTGGATGCAGAAAAACAAGTGTGTGTCTGCACACAACTGGTTGGCTGGGAAACTTAGCTAAGCTAAGAGAGGATCAGTTTCAAACCTTTATTTAATCATTCTATGCCAGCACAGCATCAAGCAGAACCTTAATCATCTACTTCGCTAACCAGTGCCCAGCCCCCAGGGTGTCTCGCTCTGCCAAATGACACATCTCCATGCTTTACTTTGGCTCTGATATAATCTGAATTTGTCTTCTGACTAGATTTGTCTAATCTTACTGGGATTTCTTTAAAGAACTCATCTAGAAAGTTTAGCTGTTTATGAAGAAAAATAAAGGGGTAAGAAAGCAGGCAGATTTTTCCCTGCATACAGCTTGCAAATTTTAACTAAGGGATTTTATAAGAGTGCATAAGAAACTCCTACCCTCTCAGAATGCTTCTATCCAAGAACATCTTCCTTCAGGATCTGTCATCTGAGGAGCAGAAATATGAAGACAGTGTAAGAAAGAACATTTAAACTATATTAGAAGATGTTATAGATTGAATTTGTTTTTCCTTACTTCATACATCTCAAAAAAAAGAAAATCTAAGCAATAACACTCTCTGGGCTCTTTCTGTAACAAAAACATCACAGATTCATAGAATMATCAAGGTTAGAGAGATCATCAAGTCCAGCCTATGACCTTACATCATCTTGTCGAGCAGCCCATGGCACTAAGTACCACAGCCAGTCTTGTATTGAACACCTCCAGGAATGGTGACCCCACCACATCCCTGGGCAGCCCATTCCAATGTCCAATCATTCTTCTGTGAAGAACTTCTTCCTCATGTCCAGGCTAAACCACCCTTGGTGCAGCTTAAGACTGTGTCCTCTTGTCCTGTTGCTGGATGCCTGGAAGAAGAGGCCCACCCCCACCTTGCTACAACCTCCTTTCAGGCAGTTGTAGAGAATTGGAAGGTCTCCCCTGAGCTTCCATTTATCCAGGCTAAACAACCTCAGCTTACTCAGCTTCTCCTCATAGGACAGTGATTCATGTCCTGTCTCACTAATATCTTCARTTGGAAATGTTTGAGTTTTCTTGAGATGTGGGCTATCTTATATTACAGCACATTTTCTACATGCAACAAAAATCCTTAGGGAAGACTGTGACTGCTAAGGCATAATTGTCTCTGCACTTTTCTGAAAGTAATGAAGCTCAGTAACATTCCTGAAAAGAATGGCAGGTAATACACTCAGTTTATATACCTCCCAAACCCCGAGATGTTATTTCTCAACTGAGAATCCAGTGATTCTCACAAAGATTTTCTGAGGAGCATGCATTTGTAAATGTATTTGACCTTTCTGTTTAAATTGCTTCTGGAGTTGCCCATGTACATAATTAATGATAAAAATATTTCCTGAAGAAAATAATTTAGTAATAAAGTCAGCAGAACATAAATATATGTACAAAATAGAGAGACACCCACTTCTGAATCCAACRGACATTTAAGAAACTTACGAAAGTTAAGGAAATCCTTTACTATTTGTGTATTGTGCCACAATGCATGATGCAGATGATTGCAGAAAGTTACTTTCTGAAGGATCATATAATTATAGTTTTTCCTACTCAATAGGTCCAAAATTAATTTCATAACCATGCCGAACAAGCATCCCAAACATAAAGATCCTTCTTCCCCCACAAGGTAGCCAAGGCAAGTGCTTCTACATAGCTTTCACCGTGCTTTTGAAAATCTCAATAAATTAGAGGATATTCTATATCCTGGAGGTAATAGTGCACCTTGAAGCACTGATTCACTAAGGAATCTTTATGTATAAATGTCATTAGTTTCCATCTCTTCCAGATGTTTCCCTTAGTCAATAGAACAAGTACAGTTATCAGTTTCCTAACCTCACTCAGAAACATTAATTTACCCTCTTTCCCCATTATACACATACAATCGTTATACACGTATAGTTTTATGAGAGTTGATTTCAAAGGCTTAGACTTGATGTAGCAATTCTAAATAGATATTTTCAATAACTGCACAGTTTATAGAAGAAGTGAAGAGTATGTGACAGATTCAGCTACTGATACCTCTGCCTTCAGCATTTCTGTGTCTGGCTAAACTATTTTCAAATAGGCACTTTGGTACCTAGTAGACTCTAGTTATACTCTTATATAGAAGTAAAACCCAATTAAGTGTAGAAACTTCGAGGCGTATTTACCATCTGGTCACTTTACAGACATTAATAAGAAAAATAGACTTTTTTTTTATAATGGGCTTTTTCTCTCCAAAATAAATGGGTTGCAGACCAGTGTGGCAATGTATTTGCAGGAGTTAAGCCGTTCCTTGCACCATCCAAACTCCCTGTGATGCTATCTGAACACCTGCAACTTGTTATTYGGGCCCCCAGGAATCTACCAAGGTCACTGCGAGAAAAACAGGACGAAAACAAGACCAAGAAGCCTGGGAAATGGACTGAGGGCCTGAGAAAGTTATTCACCGAGAATGTAAACCTTAGATAGAAGCTGGGTTCCGCATGGGAACAAACTCTGGCCAATTGGGTGCCCTACGGGTGCTGGCCAGTCTTATGGACATGTTGGGGAACCAATCAAATAGTGTGTGTATGTGTTTCTATGCTTTGCAAAAAACTATAACTGTCGCTTACTGTAAACAATAAATGGCTTCTGCGAAATCACATTGATTTGGAGTTACAGAGGTCCGTTTCGTTCCTGCAGACCAGGTCCTTCCATTGATGCATAATCCAGACAAAATGCTTCCTGTTGCCATGTTTTTAGCTCATGTGTCTATTTGCCAGTGCTAGTTCCAGAAATACAGTTAACAGAGATTCCCATGACCTAAAGCTTTTTGTTGTATGAGGCTTGCTACATTACACCAAAGTGGCAAAGTTTCCAAGACACACATTCTTCAATCTGACCTAATTCTGGTGCCTTCTTGGCTGTGCAAAAATGTTCCTAGCTGAAAACTGACGTCCAAAAATGTGCCTAAAATAATCTTGACTGTCTGAGATTTATGCATAAGTAATTCAAGCATGTATTTTCTCCAAAGWAAATTTTCCACAGACACTTGTTCTTTCAAGGATCTGCAAAAAAGGTGTGAAGTGTTTTCCTCAACCAAATGAGTGAGAAATATCTGAAATCTTACTTCTATAGCACTGCAGTTKTTCAGATCTTTCTTCTGTTCTTATCTTGAWGTTTTTACTGTCACCTTGTGAAAARGCTCTCACTAGAGAGTCAGAGAGCTTTCCAGAGGCTGCAATAGATACTGGATTAAGCCATGATTAACTTCTGTAGGATTTGGGTCAAACCTTRGATAAAGACTAAGAAATGGACTTGTGTTTGTTCTATAAATCTGATATACTACAATTCAGACTCCTTATTGCCATGGACAGACAACTGAGCTACTCACTGAGCTAAAATATGAAYCCCATGTTAGTGTGGACATTCAAACACATTAACACAGATAAAAAAACAGTTGCAAGCAGCTATACTATCATGTACCTGTCAAATTCTGAGCACTCTAAGATATTTCATTAGTTATATATATATTTACGTTTTTGTCCTTGTACTGAATGTTCCAAGATAGTATCTTTATTTAAATCTGTGCTTGAAAAATGATCTCAAAATGATTCTTTGCAAAGATTRCCACAATAACCTCTTATTCTTTAGCCAAATGTAGAGACTTTGGTAAATTACTTGCCTCCTTGAATTTGTCACTGTGCCTGACAGCTTGCTCATACATCCAGTTATGATTGTGCATTGATTTTAATGATGAATAAACTATATAAATGCTAAGATAAGCATGGAAAAAYTCATTGTTTCAACATTCTTTCTTATAATAAATTGTATATACATCTCACACTTGCTGGAGCTGAGATTCTATGGATTAGGACAGGCTAATARTGCAAAACATGAGTCTAAAAGGCATGTCTTTTCTCTTAGTACTGAAGAAGATGAAATCTTGCAAAGMATCATGCAGCAGAAGGCAGAGGAATCATTTGCTTGCTGTTAGAGCTAATGTAGCTTTTCTCTTTTTCTGAAATGGAAATGTCTATTTCTTAACACCTATGGAGACTGCAGCTACAAACCCATTCCTCAGCCTGGCTACTAGGACTAGCTTCTGACCACCACAACAGARCACACATAAAGAAAGGAAAAAATCAGCTGGGTGGAAGAGTTTAACAAACTATGTAGGTATGTTAGATAGTGTCTTTATTTCATTTCCCTAAAATTTTTGAATTTTAAAGAGATATCCTTTTGATGTAACAGAATAAATTATGGCAAGATAATTTACATTTTCCTGACTCTGTAGGTGTTCCTCAGTGCTATCATGTCACTAATATCTTGTTTCTAGTCTTTGCTTAAGCAGAGGATACCAGCACAAGTAAACTTGCTCAAACTGAAGCTAATGAGCTTCCAACTGACTCTCACATAGTTGGGAAGTCTCACTTCAAACAATATTTTTGTTGCAGACAATGGGGCAAGAAAAGATAAAACTATTAAATTGATATTCACTGCTGACATTTGACTTGCAAGATGATTTTAAATACCTATTTAATATTATAAACAGGTTATTAACCTGGAATAGTTTAGTTATATATGACTCTAGAAACAGTTTGTCAATAATTGCGTCCCCAGGACATTGCTGCTCTGGCATCTTGTGGCAGTGCATTGCAGTAGGCAGGCATACTTATTTTATACATTATTTATTCTTTCTGTGAATCAAGACCATGAATCTCATCTCTCATTTTCCAAAACACAAGAAACCTCAAAAGAATYTTGCTTAGCAAGTAATATTAGCACTTTCTGTTTGCCAGTCCCCCAAAAGAAACATGTCCAGTCACTTGTACCCACAAAGACAATGCTAAAAATAATGTTAGGAGATCACCTCAAGTACCATATTCAGTTAGCCCTTGACATRCTTAAATTGAAATAGGGTAGGTTTRTATTAGATAAYAGGAAGTAATTCTTTACTGTRATGGTGGTGAGACACTGGAAGAGGTTGGCCAGAGAAGTTGTGGATACCCCATCCCTGGAAGTGTTCAAGGCAAAATTGGATGGAACTGTGAGGARCGTGTTCTAGTGGAAGGTGTCTCTGCTCAAGGAAAGGGGGTAGAACTAGACGTTTTATAAGGTCCCTCGAACCTAAACCATTCTATGATTCCATGATAATAAGGCTATCTATAAAGGTGTTATGGTGGTGATGCATTTTTTCCTTTTAACAAGTTAAAATGARYCCAAGAATTTATTTCCTGTAGTCACCAAACCACTGTGATGTGTACAGAAAACCTGACTTCTGAACAGTCAAAATGCCATGCCTGGCAGAGGGGCAAAAGTTTCCTGTGGTGTTGTTTCCAACAACAAGGACTATCTAATGCTGTAGTTATTTCAAAAAAATAAAAATCTAATCATATYAGATTTATTCTTGCTGCCATTGAAAATAATAACACTGAGGGAATGACCGTCATACACATCTTCAGTATCTACTATTTTTCTTTCTCTAGATGTAGCTACAGTAAACTTTGCTTCTAAATCTGAAACATATAAAGAAACAGCAGCCCTGAAAATTCTCTCCTGAGTCTCCAGGCTATACTATCTAATACTAAAGCTGCTTGAAATTGTTTGCCAGAGATGAGAGCTGTGGTTGTGTTGATGATCCCTCCCTTCGAAAGCTTTTCAAGATAACAATCAAGTTCAACTTTTTCTAAGTCTGTCTGAACTTTGGGTATAATCTTTTTAAAGCTCCAGCTAAGCTTACCAAGCTTTGCTAGGTTTTTCTTCCCACAACATTTTTTCTTACATTTGAAAACCTTCAACAGCCTTCCAAGGAGGTTGTGAAGAGCCCTTTTTATTTCAGACTCTCCTCTGACAGAGAAAAGATCTCCACAAATCATTAAAAAAAGAGAAAAATATGCAAGCTTGAAAAATGTTTTGAAYATTTTCCCACTGCAAACTTCATGTGTGCCACCCTGGCAGATTTTGCTGGTTTTCCATGCACAGGTCTGAAATGGTTRGCCCAGGAGAGCAYTAGTATTCMATTTAACCAGTAAATTTAAACCTAKATCAGTGTTTTGAATTGTCTGACATCTAAAGTCCACTATGGTTTTAACCCACCTTTATGTTTTAAACAGGAAGCTGAGTTGAAAAAGGTATCTGTCTTCTCTGTACTGGCTTGGTTCTGAAGGATATTTCCATCCAGGAAAAAAATATATCTAGTACATATCTGGAGATAATATCTGGGCATTGGCAAATAGTCTGCTCCTATTTGAGACACTGGTTTGTTATRCCAGCCAGTCCTGCAGACTGTGCTTCAGACCCAGCACAGCTGTCCCAAGAGACTCAAAGGTGTGAAGTTTTATATAGATGTATTCTGGCACCATCACTATTATTTCTCTTGTCTAAACTGAAGATAAAGGTATCAATTCAATTTCAGAAGTAGTAAGGTTCTTACTGACAACAGYTGCAGCTCAGGAAAATGGTCTTACATCTCATATTAATGCCTGTGCAAGCAATTGGCCAGGAAAAATAWGGACATTTGGGTTTTCTGAGGTTTTGCCCAAGCCATAACGGCAGTAAAAGTCTGATTTGTTCCCAAGCTGAATTACTTCTTAGAAACTGAGAGGTGATGTGTAAATGGCATAAGATTAATTCAGGTTATGTCTTTCTGTAATAGAATAAAAAGGTAAAGTGAGAAAGTGGTAAGGAATTGAACATGCCTTTGGTATAGAAGGAGGCTGAATTTTTGTATGTGTTTACAATATGGGTACTGGAATGGGGTTTTAAGTTTTTTTCACTTCTATTTTTCGGTATCCTTGAATGATTGATAAAAAATGTATGAATGYATTTGGACTTTCTCAGGTACAAGACAAGTTTTACACTGTACAGTAGAATTGCCAGGAGTAGCTCATGAATTCCATATGGAAAGCAGATTTTCAGTGTTGAAAGCATGACTGAAATACTGAAGGTGTTTCAGTCATGAAACACCTTATTCATTTACTGTAGAAAAACACTGCTTCTACTCTTAAGGAACTAACTAGGACAAAATCTGAATCCTCTTTTAATTTCCAATCCTTTAACTCTGCACACTTTCATATTTTATGTCAGATAGATGAAACGGAAAAATATTAAGACTGTGAGAAGAAACATGCTTTTCTAGCCATAAATAATTCTTGTGTAAGGTATGCACCACTCATATCATTGGCACTGCCCACTATCTGTTAAACCACTCCTTATGCATTCAAATATCATTAATTTGAAACTCTTTAATAGAAGTACCAAATAATAATCATTTCATTGGACMCAAATAATAAATGGAAGAATGGCACTTGTCTTATCCCCATCACTTTGTATTTCTACGGATGGCACTCATTGTTTATGAATATTATAAATATATCCTCAGAATATTCAAACATTCATAGCTTGTTTAATTCATGAAGAAATTATGCTTTAAATATAATTTTTTTTTCTGCCAAGTCTAGTATGGCTAACATGGCTCAAACTCACCATTTCCTTCTCAGGAGGTTTCAATGCCAGAAAAAATGTTCTCTCGAAGTTTAATACAGTATTGCTATGTATGTTTTTCTCCCAAGTCTTAAGAGAAACTGAATTCACCAAAAAAGCCAAGCTAAATTAATTTATCTAATGCAATGCTAATAGCTTTCTGTTTTACTTCAGGTAACATGTGTCATAAAAACTGTATGAAAATATTTATAAGCTTTTTAAAGGTTTTTCACCTGGATCATAATGATACACATTCCTTACTTGTTTTTACRTATAACCTTGTGCATTTTTTGAAATGCGATGAGAGTTTATGGTATTCATCACTGTTCTAGAGGGAAAACAAATGTCAATAAAAAATTATTTGTGAATTCAGAAAGGGTAATAAATTAAAGTAGYCTTAATTTCCCATTACTTTTGCCTTTGTTTAAACAAGGTAATGCCAAAGAAAATTGTTAAGATTCAACAAGGAATTTGAGGGATGTACGAAATCAGAATAAAACAAAGCAAAACAATAAAACAAAAACCAACAAAAGAAAAAAAAAAAAAGGAAAAAGGAAAGGTTTCCAAAAATTTCAGACCAGAATGGATTAACATTTTGGGTTTTCTTCTATTTTGGTTTTCAGCCATTGACTGTTCTTTAAGGCCAGGGCCTGAAACAGATTGAGGCAAAATGCTAGTTTGTTGCTGTGCTGAGAGATAGTCCACTTATTTATGGGTATAAGCTGTGAAACTTGACTTTTGGACATGAAAGGAAGACAGCACATATCTATTTTCTTTTGAGGCCATGTGTGCAATCAAAAAGAATTATAATTATAGTTATGCCAATAGAATTATGGTAACAAATCACTATSCTAGAGACATAGTTCACCTTGGAAATGTTCTTTTATAGATTGAGCTAACATCAATTTATTGAGAAATAAACCAACATCAACACAAAAGAATATTTTGCTTATACAACCATATTTATACAAATGTGATCATACCAGAAATGGTAACTGGGAAAAACATGCTAAGTGATACATAATAGAAATTTCTGCTCTAGATGAAGCCTGATATGAAATATTGCATTTTAGAATTTGCTGTAAAAGAATTTGTAGTGAAGATAATTTGGAATATCGAAAGAAGCTGACACTGTAGCTTGGGAGATAATTCACATAGCTGTGCTGTTTCAGTCATATGATTTCTCTAATTATTTTGAGGTCTAGTGAAAAAAAGGGTTTTTTTTACTTTTTTGTTTATTTAATTTCATCTATCTTCAGATAGTTTTTCAGTCATAAGAAAGGCAAATATGATAAATGTTTCCATGATCATTTTTTTCATATTGAATACATGTATGTTATTGAATGCTGGTTTACAACAATATTTTTCTTTCTTTTGCATAAGGTAACAWATTTGCTATTTCCTTAATAACAAATAAATCATTATTTTGGTTTATTTCTTTTTTTTTATGAACAAGCAATAATGGTCAATTAGAAATACCATCAGAAATGATAAAAAGTGAAAGAAAAGTGCAATGTGATATATTTATWATCTCTTACAAAACAAATGGTTTTATTTTTGGAAACAAACTAACTAACTAAGCACTCTAAATTGCATTTTAAATTCAAAATTTGCTACATGATCTGGCCTGAAGCAGACTTTAAAATACAGAAAGGAATAGTTCAGATTAATTTGTTGATGTGGGAAGCCTGACACACAAGAAATTAGACTGAGACATGTACCTTAATACATAGATGCATATACATAAAAATAGTAACTCCCTTTCCTAAAATTCTACTTTATAATGACTTACAGGTGTGAGATTTTTAATGAAAATTAAAGAGGAACAAGAAATTAATWAAATGGCAATGCRGATCTGATTAACAGAATTATCTTCTTGCATAACACATTTATATTTTGAAACAGCTTGCTACAAGATCAGTAACCTAGTAAAATTCAGAAATAATTGAAATCTTGTCTAAACAATAAGCATATTTGCTCCTAATACACAGTGCTAAGAGAAAGTTGAGAAAAGTCTGCATSAGTACTATAATACAATGTCTCCCAATTTTAAACTGAAACAAATCATTATAATGTAAGGATTCCTTCCCAGTCTACCCAGATTTTATGAGCAAGGAAAAGGAAGATATCTAAAAAGAAAGCACTCAAGGAAGGGAACAAGATCCTACTATAAAAGATCCAGCTACAAAGCATCCCTGAAACATACCACAAAATTTGTTCAGAGATTGTGGTTAAAGAGCTTAAGAATGCTGGGCACGTGTGGCAGTAATATGAATATTGACAAAAGTGACTTTGATGCGAAAGAAACCCTAAAAATGATACTRCACAGATTTTCAGTTACTCAAGTCTGTCTATGTTCTCCTTTGAAACATTATTTTGAAGCCCACACTAGKGCTTAAATGTCTCCCAAAGGGACAAAAGCATACTCAGTATAYTCCGCAGCATCCCAAATGATACTGCCAGCAGAAAATCCTTCAATGAAAGAAAATKAACTATATGTCAAAAAAATAGATTWTTATGCTATGGAAGCCAAGAAAAGAGCTACAATTTCTGACTTGGCCACATCTAGTTGTRCCTAACCAAGAAATCAACACAGTAGAAGTAGCAGGACGAAGCCTGTGGAATAAAGTAAATATCTGACTTTGTTCCAAGACACATGACTGAAATGCAAGAGCAAATTAAATTCAATTGTGACCAATTACTGGACCAGAAAGAAGGAAAAAAAAAACAACAAACCCCAAAACAAAAGAATAATATTAGGCTTCTCTCTGAAAAATGTCATAGAATGGCCTGAACATCTTCATTTTTAATGCTGTGGGAAGGGCTAATCTGTAATTAAAGCTTTACAAAAATTAGGACTGCCTATATAGAAAAGTATGGAGCTTGAAAGCCTTGACTAAATAATACAAGGTCAAAGTCAAAGAAAGTAGTAGATCTATTAGCACAACAAAAGAGGAAATAYCAAAGCAATCTCTGGAACAATTGCAGCAGCTAAGTTGCCACATGTCAAAATGAACAGCCATGCAAAGCAGAGAAAAAGAGACAAGGTTTATGCAGAAGAGAAAACCTAAAATTTTCCTATCAAACTGCTGATCAGCAGTGTAGYCGATACATGCTCAGCAACTAAATGAAATTCATTCCTGAAAAGAAACTTTCTACTAGTGCTGAATGTATGATGTAGAGRGAAAAAAAATAAAAAAAGGACTTCAAAGGCAAATGCCATTCCCCAGACCAAATCCATATCTGTCTGTGTATGATACTGATGAAGGCTAAATGGAAATGGGGTGATTTGATATGCTGCTGCTGGGATTAGTTCTGATGGCAACACTGTGCTGCCCTGTAACATTAAAYGTGTTGCAGCATGATCCAGCCTCTGTGCGGTCTGCAGGGGTCTTTCCTTTCACTGAAATGGGAAAGGCATCATCTTCTTAATAAGAAAGGAAAGGTGGGGAGAGATGACAGGCTAAATAGTGGAGGGCATTCAYTGCTGCTGCTTTCAGCCCAACCCAGTGTACAGAGCAGTTGCATTTCTGCAGTATCAACCTGAAAGGGAAATTGTCACTTCTTGGGTCACAGGGCATAACTCTATCTCCCARCTTCTTCAAAGAGAAGAACAAGCATCAGTCTGCATGCATGCATTATGCTCCCTGCCATATTCTATGTCAGAAAGCACACTGAAGTTGCAAAGACACTTCTTGTATTCCCCACTCTTGCACTCCCTGGTCACCAGAATGAAGAAATATGTCTCTGTGAAACCATCTTTTCTAAATACTGTTGGATGTGGTATGTCATGCCAAAAGGGTATCAGCACAGTTCCCTGCAGGCTGAATAAGCCATGACCTGACCCCAAGTTCTGCTCTTCTCTCTGTGTGCTTGTGATAGAGAAATAGCTCTAAGAGAAATATGACAGAAGCAAATCAGTAGTGATAAAGRCAGTGGCTACCTTCTTAATCAACATGTGGCGCAGATTCTTTTAAGAAAATAATGCTTCACGATAGCTATACCTTTAATTCTTTTAGGTTTTTTTTCCTGCTGGCTTCCACAAAGCATTTCATCTGTCTAGTGAAAAAGAGAGGCTGCTGACCTTCCCATTTACAATAACCATTGTGAGGGATTCACTTCACCTAAGCTTGGCCCCATGCAGAATAGGCCTCTAGCTTAACATATTCAATTTGGTACCCTTCTTAGAGAATATTGCCAGTATTGAACACTTAGGATGTGCTGTGTCATGTAATGTAATTGATGTATATGTATATGCTGTTRGCATAAATCTTCTTTTCTCTTTGTGTCCTTCATAAAAAAAAATCCTACTTATAAGATGCTGTTCCGATCCCTATTTTCTTCCTGAGGTTTAGCATGTTCTGGTTATAATGAAATCCATGYTAATTGACCACTCAAAGACTGGGTCTACACTTCAGTCACAAACTTACACATCTCAGCTATTTTTAAAATAGCTTGCCCAGGTGTAGTAGCAGTTTAATCAAGACAGTATGAAGCTTAGTGCAGGCTAAGCATTTCTCCTMCATACAGACAGTACTATTGTTATTCTTACAGCAAAATAACATCTCATAGATGTCCTCTAAGGTATGTTGTTGTAACTGGAACTCAGAGCATTTGAAGGGCGTAGTAAGAAGGACTCAAAACAAAAACTGTGAAAAGAAAAATATTTCTCAAAGCATAAAGTCAGGATGTTTCTAAACATCGTAAATTAGAAGTGGTAAAATACCTTTCTTGGAGTGCTGTTAGAATTCCCCATTTACTGCTGATCTTAGTGATCATATAGGAGCATACATACAAGACAGGAACAAAATTTTATCTACAGGTTTTTCTAACTCATTCCCCCAATTTGAGCACCAATCAGTATTTTAGAATGGCAATATTAAATCACTCAAGGAGTTTTCCAGTGGCCCTCTCTCATWTCTGAAGGCAATGATTTTCAGCACAGGATCTGTTTTCTGTAGTCTAGAAGAAAAAGAAAAACAACAATCATAAGATTCCATAAAAACCGAATTTTGAACATCTGTTCAGTGTATACACAAGTGAAATAACATTTGAACTCTTTAAAAATATCTGAGACTCGAAATTTTTAACACATTTTTTAAATTTTATGAAATATCAAAAATACCCATTTAGATTAAAYCCCATTTACTAACATCCAGAAGGTCAACTTTCACCTGGCWTCATTTAGCCAAGCCATTGATCTATCTTTTCACTTATTAAATAAAAATAAAGCTTTCATATTCACTGTATTTTACTGGAGTCTGCTGTATACATTTACTCGAAATAGAGCTATGCAAAGTGAGGAGCTCCAAAGTATATATTAATTGGTATTGGAGTTCAAAACATTTTAATCAGCTTACTAAAGATAGATGTTACTGTCTCTGAACTTGGTCTAAAGATTTAATACTAGAAATGTTATTTTGCTCTGAAGAGGCTTCTGATGTCCTTTTAAAGTGTATGGTCATTTCACAGACCTAGACTTTAGATACTTGCTTCCCCTTAAATATTTTTTTCCTTTAATTTGAATAAAGTTTATTAAAAAAAGATTGGGATGAATGATCACACTTTCCACGGCCATTTGTTTGCCTRCAGCACCACTTTCTAGAATTTTCATAATAGAGAAAATGTGATTAAAATAATTTACTGTTCTTCATGAATAATAAATTATATAATAATTTCTTATCCACACATCTCTCACAGAGCATGCTTGTTTGCTTGTCATGATATTACGAAGCTATTAAAACTACTGTGGGTTAAAGTAAGGACTCCCTAAGTTTGTTTCAGTATGCTTGGTCACATTTCGTACAAGTTTAGTCTAATACATGGCTACATTTAGCACACATGTAGTTAGCTTGGATCTGGGTTCTTGCAATAGTTCTATTGTCTTCTTGTAGAATCTGCTTTTTGTCTTGTCTGAACTTCCTTAAGTTTTATATTAATGTTTTTCATGCTGGGCCAGAACTTCTCAGCAGCAGCTAAAACACTGCTGTATTATCAGCAYCAATGCAACCAGCTCTGTGAGGGCTGCCGTGGGAAAATGAACTCCATCTCAGCCAGACCCAATGCAATCTCTAGCAATCACACCTGGGAAAGAAGAGCTGTGCCTACACACAACTGTCTAACAAAAATAAATGAGGAAATAATCCAGCATAAACCCTGAGTTATACTTTGGTTGATCTCAAAAGCAGCAATCCACGACTGAAAAGAAACCTGTAGAATGTGACAGTAATAGGCAGACCATGGGCAGATTTGGCAATAAAGTTTCCTTATACTTCTCATCCAGGGTAAACTAAAGAATCTACCAAACAATTTTCTTTTTTTTTTTTTTCTCTTAAGGCCTTTCTTTGTTTCTTTGGAAGCCAATTCCTGAGGTGGTAATATTCCAAGGCTTTAAGCTTTTAAGAATGTTTGAGGTGAAATGGCCACAAGCAAAATACCAGAACAGTTGTATTCACTCATGGAAGCACAGACATATACTTGTTCTGCTTCCGTTTCCCCTGACCTTTATTAGTTGAGATAAATGATCTCCATTTCTCACAAAAAAAAAAAAAAAAACAAAAAAAAACAAACCCTACCAAAAAAAAACCAAAACTAAACCAAACAAATCCAGACCTAACACTTCTTCACAATTTCCATTTCAGGGTTTTCTTCTCATTTTGTATTGCTGCTCACTAACTTAGCAGGACAATTGGTCTTCATTGCAATACCCTCATAATATCCTTTCATTAATGAGTCTGAGTTGAAGATTAGATTGAAAAAAAACCCCACATGATTATGAAATGGATTATCTGATAGCATGCCATTAGTATTTCTCAGATGACATTTGCAGATGAACTCAACTTTTAAAGTGAAAATTACATGTTAATAAAAAATATGGTATATCCTAATAAAAATTTTTAAACGCAATCATATCTTTACATGTCATTTCAGGTGTTGGGCCTTTTTCAGTTGATTATATTAAACTTCATAGTTGTTGTTTTCTTCCTTTTTTAATCTCTTTATTGAATTTGCATGATCAACTTTATTTGCTTTTAGTGTTCAATCTTGATGACTTATTCAAAATTCCATTTTCATACTGTTTTCACAGATGTTGCAAACCATCTAAAGCTTCTTCAATTAGCATCAGGGTCAACCTTTTCCCCCTTCCATCACTTGATCATACAGCTGACATAAAAACACAGAGAAAGTAGGGAAGGATGGAAAGGAGGGGTAATCTGTTTTACAGTGAAGAATTCAGATCACACAGCATTTTGAGCKGTTTTAATTTAACTTGGTAGGAGTTTGCTACTGATTTTGGTGCCTAATGGTCCTCTACTGAAGGGATTTTGTTGTTGTTGTTGGATTCTTAAAAACCCCACATTACATTATTCAGAAGGGAAATCAACCTACCAAGAGAAGGCACTTTTAAAGTACRTACAGTAGTGAGCTGTGGAAATGCACATATTTAACTGTTGAAATTTCTTTGAAAAACATAATGTTATCCTCCCCAGTATCACCTTCAAAGGGCTTACTGTAATGGCTCTCCTTTTGATTTCATTGGAAATGGAAGAAATCGGTGCCATTAAAAGACTCTTGAGTTTTGATGGTAARGGAACTGAAGGATTTCTGACTGTTTAATAAGAGGTTAAATGTAAAAGGTGTATAAATGTTAGATTAGCACCAGACAATCATTTCCCCACACAGGATGGGAAACCTGCTAATATGTTTACCTAATATTTTGAATGCTTGCGATTAGTTCATATAAGAAACATTAATTGTTTCCCCAATTTCATCAATACTGAAATCAAAGGCACTCAATCACTATTTCTGCTGTTAAAAAATCAAAGCAAAAATTCATCTTTCACCAAGTATACAACAAAACAACAGCAGGCAATCTGATTACTGTCAGCACTATGTATAACAATAAAATTATACTATGTGTGTACATGTTTAACCAAGCATGTTCATATGCAGTTTGGCTATGCAGCAGCAGTGCACATGGCTCTTTCCACTTAAGGACTCACAATTCAGTCTTCTGAAAGGACCAAACACAATCGTGACATCTATTGCAAACCCAACAGCACCACAAATACTAGCTCTTGGCAGAGCAGGTGTAGCATCATCTTCAGACAGGAAATATGGAGATGATCCTCCTCCTCAAAGGATTTTTAATTTTCCCTTCAAATGCTGATACACATTAAGGTTTAGGCAAAACAAAATCTGTACACCAATGAAGTTGTGCAGCTTCTGTCATGACAGGGGAGGTATGACTGACACCAAATAAGACTTCAAGCATCAGTGCCTTGTTATCGAAAAGTCCCTCATACCTTTTCTATGTAGCCTCCCAAGGGCAGCTCCACACAGCACTTTCTCTCCTTCTGCAGTTCTGGCTAGCTCCTTCCTATCCCTAGCACAGCCACCTAACCCTGTCTGTCCCTCACACACCCTCCTGTCCCTTCCTTCTCACAGCACTGCCAGCAGACTCCAACTGACCACTCGACCAGCTAACTCACTCTTTGATCACACCCATAGCTGCGAGGGCAAGGCTGTTCTTTGGTAATTACCACAGCTGCAATATATCAGGCACAAGGTTGCCTTCAGCACTATCTCTATATGTCCTCCCACACTGCCAAACAGCCTGATCTTGTTACTCTGTGTATCATCGTACTCTACCATTACCTATGGGGTAGATGTAGAGAAGATAAAGCCAAACCCTTTCCAGCAATTCACAGTGAAAGGATGAGAAGYCACGGATACTTGATAGAAGAAAAAGAATTTACAATGAGCATGTTTATTTTGCAACTTATTGACATAAAATACCATAATGAAAAAAACCTGAGGAAAAGTGTAAAGTATTTCTGAAGTTCCTTACCATGGTTGCAYGAGAATTTCTGCAAGGAATAACTTGAGAAATATCTTTGCAGAGGCCTCATATTTTCAAAAGTAACTAGGCCATTAATCCCTCAGGGATCAAATTCCACCTTCCTTCTACTTCCAGAAGTTCCTTTATTTACAGGAGTTGTCTGCCAAATTCAGGAAAATGTGTCAAGACTGGAGTACACAACAAACAGCTTGGATTACACAAGCATTGCCTCCCTTGTTGTCGGAAGGAATAACAAGAGTGTGTCTCTGAGAAATGAGCCATTTCCTTTCATCTATTTGAAGTGAAAAGACACCATGCTGAACTGCACACTGAATCTTCTAGTATGCGTATCTGTCGCACTGCTGCACGAAGGAACGGCACAACACACAGCCCCCGTGAGGGAAAGAGAAGAAGAAGAGATTTATTTGAAAAATCAGAGATATTTATGCAACAGAGAGAACAGGCAATGATTGGTGGAGAAAGCCTCCACCTCTACACACACACTGGYTAGTACACATGCTTGTCAAAAAATCCATCCTACTAGAAAGAATGCAACATCAAAGCTAGTTAGACAACAACACCTGTTATTTACATGAAAAACCATGGGAATCTGACTCTAAACTACAACTTATCAGAAGGCTTAAAAATTCAGGGTGACACATGTCTTTAATTCAAATGAATTAACCACACACATCTAGATAGGTCTAGATCAAGGAGACAGAAAAAGAGTGATAGAAATTGAGTTCAGCTCAAAATCCATGGGCCTCCTTCTTTGTGGCTTTTCTTCAGGAGAATCCTCAGGGTTCAATCCCACAGAGTGCTGAGTTACCTCACCTACCACTGACATCAAAGGGGTTCAAGGGCACTTGGTGTCTCACAGAACAGAACTTCAGCCTGTTTAAACATGTTTAAACTCCACATTTATTTTTAATTAACARAATAGCATTCCCTTCTATGCTCTCCCCCTTCGCTAGTACTTTTCTCCTTTCAGGCCTGATTCAGAAGTGCTAAGTAAAATGAACACTTACTCCCTTCCTCTTCCATTGCCAATTATCCCTGGCAGACACTGAGCCGAATGGCGCGGAGGATTCCTTTGCCTCATGGTGGTCTTCATGCTACAGTTCTGAAACATAGTAATAAATTCAGCACTGTGTRGCAGAAGTTGCAAAAGTTAAAGGAGGGCAGAGTTACTTTCTAACATTTTTGCTAAATGAGACTGGAAAGAATGCTTCTGTTGGAACCTCAATTCTTGCTTTATAAAATCTGGCACTTACCTCTGCAAGTACGGCCTTAACTATTATTAACTTAACAAATACTGAACTTCTCTGGTGGGACAAAAGCAATACCAGAACTGAACCACTCAACCCCTGCCACGACCCAAGCTGACTGAATTATCACATTTGAGTCCTGCAGGAAAAGAAGCTTGTAAGATTCACAACTCAGGTCTGCTGATCAAGGAATAGCCTCTTTTCCAAGGAAAAGCATAGTGACTCTTCAAAAAACAGTATAGAGGCTTTTTTCTCTTCTTTAATTTGGCTAAAAAGTCCTTGTATGACAAAACAGGACAAAAAGTGATAGTTRGAGCACGCCCTGCCACTGCAGTGAAGCCTGCTACACCACATCAATTTGCATCCATGCACCAGGTTGGATCAGTAAGTCAAAGGGAAATGTTTCAAACAAAAGGACTGAAAGTGAACTGCATCTCACCTAACGTCAGATGAACAATGCTGAGGTTGCTGTTATAATTCCCTCTATAGTCAGTAGGAAGAAACAGAGAGCTGCAGTTTTTAAAAGGCTTATTTTAGGATGGAGTGAGACACTTTTCTCTATGGACTATGAAAGTGGATTTGACAAACTATTGATTAATGGGTCCAAGATTCCTCTGTTTTCTGCAGACCTGTGACTTCTCTGCCTCTGCATACTGTATAGTGCTCTCTGYTATCTGTGTTCTAGTCAGATAGTGAAATAATCTGGGCTAGGAAATGGCTTCTATTGTGAGTCTGTGCAGGAGAAAAACACAATGGAGAACATATATATATGTTCTCCTACTAATGAATACTGGTTCCCTCGATACTGCTGAGTATCTAGGGAACAGGGCAGTGGTAAACAGTAAATAAAACCAATCTCAGTTTCTGAAATGTTCTTTATTATAAGTAAGACAGTGTATTACATCACATATATATATTATTAATATTATATTGTTATTTCATAAAGATGTCAGCTACTTTGATGGCATTACTTTTTAATAGCAAGYAGTTGCAGGGTACAGCATTACATAAAAAAACCTGTGGTCTCATTAGATTTGGGTAATTGCAGGGGCTGAGTCAACAGAGAACAGAGMTTTTCTTACATTGAAAAAGTTCCCCACCACATCACTTGTACATTAGCAGCAGGGCTGGGGGCGGAGGAGCTCATTGCTTTCAAAAGGCTGGAAACAGAGCCAACATTCCCACTGCCAGAATACGTTATTAATATTCCTTGTCTTACAGCCTGGCAAGTGAAAAACTAGAGACCTGTCATCAATTAGAATGGTGATGATGAGCCAGCCTAAAACAGGCCAATGAACAGGGTAAGTGCCCCTGTGGTTTGTCAATTACCTGAATTATTTGCAGTAGTTTTAGTGTCATCTGCAATGAATACAAATAGAAAGCACATGATGTCTGGAATGCAGCATGTTTAAGATCAGCTTTGGTGTTAACAGAGAGGGGGAAACAACTGAYATGTTTTAACAGAAATATTGCAGAAGAAGAGCTCTCTCTCCCCACCTTCACACATGTTAAGTAGACTCCATTCTGTCTGGCAACACTGTGCTTTTTATAGAGGGCAAAACCTGGTAAAGGGAAGTGCAGCTCTGCTGACCCTGCAGTCTGKGTCACAGTGCCACCAACCAGTGTCACCACTCCTTGTCAGTGACTCACCCAGAGTCAGGAAAGTGAGCCAGCAGGACTGGTAGTGTAGGTATCTCAGGTCACCAAGGCTTTTCCTAAAAAATTCTATTATAGGGAGAAGGTGACAATAAGCAGAAGAAGCAAGAGTAAGGAAAYCCAGTTTACCTGAATTCAACTAAATTATAAAGAACAATTTTTGAAAAGGAGAAAAATCAAATAAGAGATTCATCTTTTTGTGTGTGTATGTTTGTTCTAAAGCTCCTTAGAAAGTTTTGTGGTAAATTCTATGAGAAATATTTAACAGTGACTCAGAAAATATTATACTCTTGMACCAGTGAACTCTTTATCAGGAAAACAGCTAGACTAACACYGRTTTGGTGAATATATAGGCTGACTGTTCATTTTTTARTCTTCCTTTTATATTTCTCCTTTTCTTGATATCTTTCTATCTTTCTTTGCTTTGTATCCTTCACTCCCACTTCTTTAACTTCTTCAGAAATCATTATGTAACTGTAATGATTTGACACTCATAATTATGTATCTGGCTGCATTGATATTCTTTGTGATTTAAAAGAATGCATGAGTAGTTATTTGTATCTCTGCAAATTGTCTGCTGTTCCTGGAAGATATTTTKATATGCTTATTGTATATGGGGTGATAAATTTCTGAATTTTCAGTAAAATCACTGAATACAATAAAAATTTGGAATACTACAAAGAGATCTACAACTCTAGAAACTTCTCCYTTCCTCTTGACTTTTATATAGCCCTGGAGGTTAAATCTACAAGCATCTAACCTTCATCAAAAAATTTGAAATGTAGCTGTTTAGAATCCTGGCACTTTAAATGTCTGACTTCTGCATTGTCTAAGCATTCAGACCAAGACAGAAGAAAGAGAAAGATTTGTACCTAATTTTCCTCTACATGCTCAGTGAATGAACAGTATGCGCAGTAATACCAGCCTCCCACAAAAAGCAGATTATTCAGGAGAAGGGACACAGAATCCCAACCCACCTACAGGRAAAGCGTAAAGTTCATTGGTGTCTCCAGGGCAAGTAATGGAAACAGGCTAGGAGGTCTTGACCACTAGAAAGAAGAAAACTCTAAGACCCAAAATGTGGGCAGAGATCATTGTTCTGAAAAGAGCACTCTAAAATAGTGCTAAAATATTGATTGACTTTATTCTGCTGACTAATAACAGTGACCGAATCTTCTATAATGAAAGAAGTTTGAATAATTAAGATCTAGCAAATTTCTTACAACTTTAGAATATATAAAACTTAAAAAAAGTCCACAATCTTGGAAATAATATTTCCACAATGGAAATAACTCCTTAAAATAGTCTCAAAATCCCTAATCTATGCATAGAGATACAATAGAAGTGTAGAGTCAAAGTTTGGCTACTTTTTCTATGTGGTGCACATGCTGCTATCATGCTATGAACATTAAATGGGACTATTCATTTCACAGAATATCCAGTAYTGTTACTAAATTCCACAGTGACTGTTTTATTATGCTAATTGATAATCTAGTGTGCTCCAAAGATTAAAGAAAAATGAAATTAAAGCTACAAAATCAAAGGGTAACAACTTTATAATGCCTCTTTAATTTAGTGAAATACAATTAAAGTCACACAGAGATAGAATTGGTATGAATACCAAAATGAATGTAATTGACAGAGTAAATGTTACAGAGCAGGGCTGCATAAGAGCAAAAAGAAATGTCAATAAGCTTCAGTGCCACTGAGCTGTGCCACTGGGCAGGCGCACTGAACATCACAAGATTTAAAACTCTTTGGGGATAGCCAGCCGCAAAGAAAGCTATGATGAATGTTTATGAAATCACAAGCAGATAGTACTGGAAGGGTCGGATTTTACAGGCATGCAAAAAGCACCTGAAATGCAATGAGAAGCATAATTACAGTAGAAGCTTGACAGYGCACAGGAAAAATGCTCCACTGATTGGAAAAATTTCAGCTGAACACACTTCAGTTTTTAAAACCTTCTGTGCTCACAGCCTGCATTTAAAAAAATGGTTTCTTTTAGGTCATAATATGTGGAGAAGTTTCCTCAACATTTATTTTAAGTTTTTGAAGTTGGTAAGAGCATTGTAGTATAACCTTCAAATTCATGTTATTGTAGGCGAGTAGTTCAATAGTTCTTCTGTGCTGGACTACTTACTAAAGCATCTTTTCCTATACCAGATCCCCTGACACCTCTTTACTGGCTGCATTTGACCTGGGAGAATTGCACCAATCCTATTTAACTGAATATCATACCTTCAAATTACTTTGTGGGCTGCTGGGATCAATGACARTGTTTAAGGCCTTTTCAGTAGAGATTGCCATTGCCAGTGCAAGTCTGAWGTTAGAAATGTGAAGGTGTTACCTTTTACACTATAGCCTAGTGACTATAGTGATAAATGAGTCAGTCGTGCTAGTCTACACCCCGTGYGATATTCTCACTTATCACAAAAATTATTCATGTTTTGTTATCCCTAGAAGTAACATGTATGGATCCAGACAAAAGYCCTTCTTGGAGTACCTTCAGTAAGCTTATTCTATGAAGAGAAGTAGGAGTCCAGTTCTTCTGGCTGTCAACACAACACATTTTTGAAATTATGAATTCACAGTCAAGGAGCATTTTGAAAAATTGCCTGTATCTRGCAGACCAGATTTTACATGAGTTATAATAATCAGGTTTTACACAGTCAGGTTTTCACATCCTGATTATTTTTAAATTACATAATAAAAAATGAATGAACCTGCACTGAGGAATACRTCTCAGCTTTTTAGACATCTACAGTGTAGTTTTTTACATATATTAAGCATCTAAACAACCTCTGCAGCTGAAGTGAAAAATAGTACCTTCTGGAGGATGATTTGTTTCATTAAAGAAAGATGAATCATGGCCAGTACATGTCTAAAAAGCTCAAGTATGGCTATCTTCAATGTCAGCTTTTGAAATTGAGTAAAAATAAWACATTTTCTCCCAGTCAGGAGAGTAGAGGTTATAGTTATGTGTTCTTTAGAAAATAATTCCTGTTTATGAAAAAATTAATGAAACAAATTTATTTACACATGACCTCAATATCATATTTATTTATTTATCAGAAATTGGAGGAGGGGTAGAATCTCTTTGGAATAATCCAATAATCACATCCTGCCTCAAATATGGGGATTCTACATTTAAGTYCTAGTCTGAATCTTTGACTCATTTAAGTAARCTTTAYATCATTACCTGGAATTTTCCCCACTATTGCAGTTCCTGCAAATATTTCTGTTATTGAGTTTATATTATAGGAAAATTAGATCCAGTGGTGATGCAKACACCAGTAAATTACAGATTCTCACACTGGCTTTAACACTGAGATTCACCAGCAAAGAACATCCCACCTCCCAACTACTAAACCTTCCTATTCAGCCTAACACAGGGCCTGGAAGCCGTCTGCAGGAACAGCACCTGTTTCAATGCCCTTCCTGAACTCTGTCTTGGAATTGCTCACAGCTGCTACTTGGTCAGGGTTCAAAATAATGCCAGGTGCTACACTAACAATTAAGACAATYAAGGCCAGTGATATCCTCAACACTTCATCTGCACTCTGATGAAATACATTCAATTCCTCTGTAATTTTCAGAAGTTGGTTAACCACTGATTTTTTTTCTTCCARTAATATTAGGAAATTCATAGGCTCTACCAGTCAGCTAAAATAGGTCTAAATAAGGGTGTAGGTCAGCAGCTAAGCACAAACACAGATTATCAATCCTTCCATATTCACACCAGAATGGTAAACGCAAGAGTAAACACTTAGGTCAAGATGCAAACAGTTTCATAACTAAAGGAAGGAGAGGTAAAAAAGAAGCATCTGATGTAAAGGCAGTCACTCACCAACTCCCAACAGGAGAACATTCCCAGCCAGTCACAAAGTAAGCACAATTTTGGGAAAATCTATATCCTCAACTTCACTGTTGATSGCAATGTTATATAGCACACAATAACCCTTTTATCAATTTAGGTCAGCCAKCCTGGCTTGGTCCCCTCTCAACTTCTTATGCACCCTCAGCCTATTCGCTGGCAGCCAAAGGGATAAATAGGGAAAGCCTCTATGCAAAATTACTGTTCAGCAGTTGCCAGAACACTGATGTTCTATCAGAACCATTTCAGACACAGGTCCATACAGCTCCCTATGGAAAAGATGAACTCCAAAACAACCAGTACAAAGTCACTACCCAAAATGAACAAAAAATTTTGACCAATGAAAGAATCTCTTTCACCTGCCAAAATTCCCAGATTATGGGAAAATCATTTAAATATGTGATTTATTTATAAAAATAGGATMTTTAGAAAGGCTAATATTGTTATTGGTCGGATCAAAGTTTTCCTAAAGTAATAGAATACAAAGATATAAAGATCAGTTGTCTGAAATGATACTTTCTTATAAGTCTTCCAATTTTTGATTTAACTCAGGATTAAAAATTCAAAATTAGTTGAAAGATATAGGAAAGAGCACAAAATTATAATTCTGCTACCAGTGTATTCCATAAATTACAGGATTTTGTAAATAGTTAAACAGATATTTAAAGTATAGACAGTAAGTTTGTTACATCATACAATGTTCCATGCCACTAATGCTAATTGAATGGTGTAGAATAATATACACCTAAACAACAATTTTCTGATTTACAAAGTAATCTAAATCTAACAAGTTTAAATAATTAMGTGTTAACCAAGTCAGGGATGTATATTTCAGCTCAGCATAATGCATCTATTAGATCAGAAATMCTTTGTGGGCAACATCAAAGACAAGACAGGAAAAAGTGTTCACCTTCTTAGGCATGTGCACCATCCTATTTATAGCAAGTCAGAAATTAGRCTCAGAAAGTTATTTTTCTGAAGTTTATGAAGTTCTGATTCCAGTATGCACAAGGTCAGAATGACCCAGGATTCAGCTATAGATTTCTTGGCCAGAAGTGTGGTACACGGGAAATAAACAGTCACAGTGAGAATCCAAGAGTATCTTACATTCATCATAGATTTTTTATTAGTCCAATAAGCCAGAAAAGCTCATTTGGGAGCCCTTTGTGAGCTGATGACATCTTTACAACATGAGGTAGCAAACTAATGTATTAGTTTCTGTATTAATCTGTGTGCAGCTGAAATGTCTTTCAAAAACKAATGCACCAGGAAAGCAAAAGAAGCATCTATGTAGACAGGGAYACAGCACAGAAGAGCCAAGATCCCAGTCTGTATAATAAATATGGCTAGGCCCTGGATGAAATCCTGGAGATGAGCACAGCTAACTCAATAATTTTCCAAACATGGGCTTCAGTTCAGCAGGAGGAACATTTCATATGCAGTGGAGGAGATGACAACTCCCAGGGCTTGCTGGGTCAAGCAGGCACCTTCACCATACATCATGGGAAACCCTTGGGAGGAGATCAGTTGGCAAGTTGCAGTCTCAGATAATTAAAGGAATCATATCTCAACCATAGGAAAGTGACAAAAACTTTTTCCTATGATAGGAAAGCAAATTGGATGCAACAAAGCACAGGAAGGCAAGAAAGAGTGAAATTTATTTCCCTGACATAATAGCAAAAGTGAGAAAGAGAAATTTCTCTTACCCCTACTTCTTTTGCTGTGACATCTGAAAACAAGTTTTAACATTTTTCCTTCTTCACTTGCAATAAGAAGCTGCAGAAGAAATCCCATCTTCACTGTTATGTCTATGGACACAGAACTATTCTGACACCAACTGGGATGCAAATTCATCTGCTGTGGGCTTTGTCACAGGGTGATGAACAAAAAACCAGTAAAATCTGCTTCTCCCAAACTTATGGGAAAGCTGTGATTTGGAGAGGCAAACTGCATCAGTATTTCACAGATACTGGAAAGATGTTCTTGTCAAAATTTCTCTCAAAATGTTATCAGACAGTTCTTGTTTCTTCCTTTTTACTGTTTGACAGGCAGTGTGGAAAGGGAGGTCTTCATTTGAGAGATTTAGTTGCACTTTGTCAAGGCTTCAAAATAATTTTAAAAGTGCATTGGGAGAATAATTTTATTGATGTAGTTCAATCTGATCCAGCACAACAATTACCTATCAAAAATGACATTGGTGTAAGGGCTAAGGGTAAGGGGTTTCTTTACATCATTATAAAGGCAGAAAGAGTGTCTAGCAAAATACTGACATAATTCTTCTTCTTTTTTTTTTTTTTTAGTAATGAAAATCTGAAAATTTCAAGTTTACCCCACATATTTGCTTTAGTCTGAATTGAGGTCTGTTTTGGGACCCTTTAGAGATCTGAACTAAATGACAGAGACATCCCAACTGTATTGGGGATGTATTTGCTCATACCCCTCAAGGCTCTTGGTGGTATAGACAACATTGTCAAGCTTTGGTGCCCAAGATGAAGTCAAATAACTTTCCAGGATATCTAAATCTTTTCCATACTCTGCACTAAGGGATCTTCAGTCTCCACTGCATAAAGCTAAAGATAGTGAACCTAATGGTGAATTAACACYCAGGAATGCAGGACTGTGCAAAGATAACTACTTTTGGTCCAGCCAGTCTTTCAGCAAACTTACTTGAATAGAAAGGGCTAATATGACCCTGCATATGAATGGTGTAGGCTCTCATTACCAGATCACATGAAAGCTCCTTTCAATTCAAGTTGCTCAGTCACTGCCAGCTGAATGAGATGTAGAAACTTCTGGTAACATTATCTTTTCCTTTTAAGTGACATGAATGATTCTACACACGTGTGTAGGGAGAGGAGGGCACAAGAAAATCAGGGCTGCTTTTAAGAAAGGCCTTATTATTACAGAGCTTTGCTGCTGGGATTAGTCATGTTCTGGTCTAGCTCCATAATGCTTGCTTGTTGTAGATACACTACAGAGAACACAAAATCTAAAATTAGAGTGTGGTGTACATGGTATACTCAAGCTGCCTTTCTGCACTCAAAACTGGATTGCATTGTGAATGTTTTCCAAGTTTATTCYATTGTAATCCGTCATTGCACTCTGRTGGATTTTAAGGACAAGTAGGAAGAAATTTTGCAAACATGCTGAGTTTTAGCCCCATTGTAAACCCTTACATGTTTGATTTTTCTTTTTCCAGAATTATAAACATTTACCCAGACCATTATACTCATTGAATTATCTAGAAGAAAAAAAAAAGGAGTATTTTCATGCAAATGAAATATTTAGAGTGTACGGTCAAAATTTCTGGGAATTTATGACTGACACATTTATTTGAGGCTGTTAAGGAGGTCTTGCTCTGACTAATAAGTCCTTTGAGAGTCATAACTGAAGCCTGATGGATTGATTACAGTGGACAATTCTTTGTTTCCCAAGCATTTTTTTTAATTCCTTGTACTCTTCCTACTCGGTTGTTTATTAAATACATTATCTTGGTTTAATCTTTGTAAAGAAGTTAAATTAAGCATGCCTTTATATATCTGTGCTACATTTTCCTGAAATATTTTTAGAGTAATTCTCCCATCTATACAATTTCCTTTACAGTAATTTTTTACAGAAGTACAAGTGCTGATTTAACTGGCCATAAAATGAGAACATTTATTCACAGCATCTGGCTCATATGCTGTGTTCAGAATGGCAAACGTTTTTGTTTGAAACAGCATTGGTTCATCTAGACCATCCCCCTGCCTGTGTTACTACAGTTCATATTGCACCAYTTAATTGAAAACTAAGCAGCCAAATGAATACTATTTTGCAGCATCCARCATTCCTCCCAAAAGAACTGTGATACAATGCATTGTAGGAACTACTACAAGCTGGCAACAGAAATTTAGCAAATCACATTTCAAAGAAGAAGGAAATAAAAAGATTTTAATCACATTGTAGACTACAAAACTCATGTTTGTTGTAAGTTTTGATGTCCAGATCACCTTCTTTCTCTCCATTTCTCTCGAAACCCTTCTCCTCCTGCATCACACAATATTTATTTCCTCAAAGTTTTAATGCCAATTTCAGTRTATTGGATTATATGTGAGATAACTTCATTGCTACAACTTGCAGTGTGAATATCATTATATTCATGTCTAAGTGTTTTTACAAGACCRATTTTTCAATTTGGTGCATTCCCAATTTTTTAATTTGTATACTTAACGCATAAAGAATATGAATTTATGAATACTACCTCACACACTTCTAAAAATCTATTCTCTGTTTGTTGTTCACTCTGATAGGTATGGAAATATTAAAATATGAAAATTATTCAATAAATAAAAAGTATTTTCTTTATTATAACATTTTATTTCTTTATCATAAAATGTTTTTGGACTATACTGAACATTATTCTTTACAGAAAGGCAGAGAAACCTTAATTTTCAGTTCATCATTCAGMCTTTAAAAAATTACCCAGACAGCTTAATTATTTCACCATTTTCCTTTTTGATTTAAGCATCACTTAAAAAAAGTATCCATCTACATCTTTGCATAGCATTGACAGAAGCTTTAAAGCASAACAAAACAATGTTATGTAATCAATTTAAATAGTAGCAGACCCTTTCTACRACTGTGATCACATCTCAAGCAAATMAGGAASTGGCAGACTCAACATGGATTATAATTCTACTCCACACTGTGTTTTCTTCTAAATAACACCCCAGCTCCCAAAAGGCAAGATTTGCAGTAAGCTCCATGGTGAATGACTGGAGACCAGAGGAGAGAGGGAATGTTTTCCCACGAAAGGAACTTTAAATTGATCTTTTTTCATAGTCAGTAAAAAATGCATGCAAGCATCGTGTTTTCCACCCCCAGCCTGGGCTGAACATCACAACCCTGCTGCAACAAAGRCTGCTAACACAGCAGAGTAATAGCATCTGATCTTCAGTAAAACATTAGCCCATGAAACTACTTTTCCCAAAGACCTGAGCWGATAGTTTGATGCTAGAGCAGCTATTTGATAATTTGCCATCAGGAAAAAAGAATATGACACTAACATATAAGTTGCTGATATATAAGACTCAATATAAAGAATATAGACTGAGAAGAATGTTGGTGTTTGCAAGGAAGTGGCCCAATGGAACATAATTTCATGGTAAGCTATTGTACTAGAATAATCTCTTACATTTTACCACTTACTATCATTATGTATATTCAGTGTGGATCCTCATTTCAGACAAATTAAGAGCAGTAAAGTAAAAATCTTGTAAGACATCACAGTATAACTGGACAAGGATCAATACTCCTGAATGAAGTCCAGTGACACAGGAATTGAATAAGAAGGATGAAACCAGAGTTCAGGAGGGATTCCAAGTCCACACCTGTCACTGTTGTCTATTCTCAACATCCTATCCCATCAGAGAGCCCATCTCTGAGTTACTGTTCTAGATTTAGAACAACTGGGATGAAATTATTGCATACTCAATTTATTATCAACTCTGTCATATCTTAATAGGTCCATTAARATTATAACTGGGGAAATGAAGGAGAAATCTGCAATGGTACACTAAAGTAAGACAGAAGAATATATTTAATTAAATGGTAAATTCATTGATGAAATATATTGCCTAACAAGTAACATGATATTTTTMTTGTCCCATGCTTACCAGAAAAGAAATTTGTTCATTCTTGATTGAATTTAGAGTCCACATATAACAACTCACTCAAATCTGATTAATCATACTTAGTTTTCAGAAACTATACTTCTCTTGTTTATATCGTGAAAAAAATTCTCTTCAACTATACTTTGAGCAAGATAGAATATTCCAAGCCCAACACCAAAAGCCCTCCAAGACAAATGAAAACCAAATCCTGATCTTTAGSTCTAGAAAGAAGGCCTTCATTTAGGAACAGATGTAATTTATTCTTACAATCTGATTGCAAAAAGAGATTTTTATCTTTTACCCCCGAGTTCCATGATGACACTTAGTAATCAATGTGTGCTAAAGTGGTCACCTGTAAAGTGAGGTAAAGTTACTCTGTCATTTAGCTCAAATCTCTAAAGGGTCCCAAAACAGACCTCAATTCAGAGTAAAGTAAATATGTAAACTTGAAATTTGCAGATTTTAATTACTAAAAACAAAATGAAAAATTATATCAGTATTCTGGTAGACACTCCTTTCTGCCCTTATAATGACATAAATAATCCCTTATGGTTACTTGTTGCATTTGCAATCCTGGCTCCTTTGTGAACATGATGGGTATGAAAGAACATGAATTTAACAATCTACATATGCTGCTCTGGTAAATAAAACTCATAGTCTCAATAACTGCCCTGGGACAGGCCTTAGAAAAATATCTTTTGCTCCAAAACAAGCTGTCTTCTAAAACCAYAAAGAGGAATGTTTGTTCCTGCATTTAACCACATAGAACTATAAACAATGTGTATTTTTTGATGGAGTTTAAAGCATAAAGGTATATTTTAGAGAACATRAAACTCATTCCACACTGCACAATCACTATCACAGCAAATGTTTCTGCTACAGGTCGTTGATGGAAWGGAATGTTAAATGAAGATCACCTACAGATATCCTGACCTCAGGGACACACTTGCCAGCTTATCATCTTCCTTTGTAACTTCTGTCTCATCCATCCTCTCTACTTCAGTTCACTTGGTCTTTGAACCTTGCTCTGTAATATATCATGCCACATTTTTCAAACTGCAGTGTATGTTAAAAGAAGCACAAGCAAATAAGCAGGTGACACCATCTGGTACTCTGTTCCCAAGCTGTTGGATAATGGACAGTTCTGAGCTGCTTTTTCTAACTACTAGATATAAAATTGGATTTCGTTTCTCTCCACCCCCTTCCCCTCTGCTTTCTTTCATGACTGTGCTATTTTCCTGCTTCTGCTCTTCTTGCAAAACAAGGGAAAAATGCAGTCTGGACCACAAAGAGAGCCAGATTCTACCTTCATCCTTTTGCTTGTATYCTGCTTTTCATAGCAGTCAGTCAAAGTAATCACAGCTATTTGTCTACCTATGAACTGCCACAAGAGAGTCAGGACCTTCCAACAAAAAATATCTTGTAAGAAAACTGTCTATTTAACTACAGATGACACATATTTAAATGTGTTTATATGTAACTGTTGATAGGTTGAATAGATGATAGAGWGAGGAATAAAGGTGTTAAACCAGAGAAACAAGTACATAAACAGATTGCTAGATAGTACCAGGTTTGGCCATGCACTGCATCTGATTTACAGTCTGTCTTGTCTTCTGATTAAACTGCATTTCTAACTATTTTCTTGAACTCTCTGTTGTGTGACCAYGTGTGTGTGGATGTCTAAGTGCCAGAAATCACTGACCAGGTCCTTAGCACCATGTGCTCACAATGTCAGAAATTGAGTCATATACTGATGTGTCATCACAAGAAAAGATAAAGCTGAAGTAGCTGGTGAGTAGAGTAGAGCTTGGTAGCACAATATTAGAGCAGCTTTAGGTCTGGGTGAGATGTTGCAGGGGCTAAAGGGTCTGAGCACCAAGTGCTGAAGGGACCAGGAGGTCTAATTCAGCACCTGTGGAGGATGTAAGGTCTGGCAGTTGACTACTGATAAGGTCATAGGTCAGGACCAGACAGAAAGCCCTTCAATGCGTGTGGGTCTGTACACGAATCAGCTTGGATCCAGTTTACAACTACTGGTTAAATCTGGAGCATAAGTCCTGCTGCTGGGAGGATCCACAGCGCTGGTGGCTGTGAATATGTGTGTAAGCCTACTTAATAGCTGAACTATGTCAACATGCCAGCACCTTGGATGAGAGAGCAGGGATACAAGGCCAGCTGCTGGATAGACCCGGGTGTGTAAGGTCAGCAAGTGAACACAAATTGTGTATGTATATGTATGCATATATTTCCCACTAACAGACCTTCCTCTGGAACAGCAAGCAAGGGAGGCAGATCAGGCCATTTGAGTTTAGATCCTCAGTCATTGCTGGAAGAGTGATTTTGTTCATGATCTCAGCAGGTGCACTTCAGAGCTGAAACTTGCCGAAATCCCTTTCAGCAAAAGCCATTTTCTTTCCTTGGGAATGACAAACATACTTTCTGTTAACCAAATTAGTTTCTGTATTATTAGAGGACTCTGCAAACATAATGCCCCCTTATATATTTGATGTCATGGATGTTTCCTAGCTTAACTACATTCTCCTGCAAAAGTCTTAGACAATTTCTAAGATGAAAACTTTCAATACACCTACAGCAATGCCCCTTTGACTCTTAACAGCAGAGTTCACACAGCTCCTCAATGAAAGGCATGTTTTGAGGCATTCTCAGGTGGCCCTTGCAACTTCAGGTAAAAGATCAGGAGTCTGGCTTTCTGTTTATAATTCATGTACTCTTGTACTCACCTGCATGTTAACTCCAGTTAACCTACATTTCTCAAACCTCTCACTGAAAATTCTTTTTTGTACTACCCTGCTCCCATGTTTTTGCAAAACCTTCTTCACATAAGCAGTTCCAAAAAATCTTAGTTGGAGTAGGAAAGGGGGATGCTAGTTATGGACTTTTCTTGGGGCCTTCTGCCGTCCAAGGGCAAGACACCATCTTGATATGTTGTCTACTTCAAGCTGTCAGCCTCTAGGTCTCAAAAACACCCTCTTTTCTCTTATATCCCTTAAGTTAAGGAACCTATGCTTTCTTTATATCTAAGGATGGTCAAAATAATAACTGAAAATTTTATCCCATTGTAACTTTAATTATTCATATATATACATGAGAAGACTGATATATAACACTATGGAACTCTTTATTTACACATTTGAGTAATTTAATTTCCCTATATCATACCTGAAGCAAAGGCTATTGCACTAACATTATGGGCTTTCAGAAATCTGTCCATGTATATTTTCTGACAGTTCAAGCTTCTCCATTCAACACTATGGTACCAAATACCTAAAATTTTATATAGGGTAGTAAAGGATATTAAACTTCCTCACGACAGAAATATCCTACCTTCCATCTCCCACAGCAGATGGAAGCTTTCTTCTGGAAGATTACAGTTAAGTGATGAATCTTTCTGATAATCTACTGCAAGAGTTTTGAAAATAAAAGCCTAAAGTTAAGCACATAAATCCATATTTAGATCTCTACCTTATTAAAAGTTGAGGTCACATTAACTTCTTTCAGAGTGTTTCAGAATCAAAGATGAGCATTTAGCACTACTGAAAGCCAGGCAGATGTCTGAATGGGATATCATATTTATCTGTTCCTGAACTGTTGCTTTTGAAGGTTTTGGCTCATCATTCAAGTTGTTTCATTGTGGAAAAAGAAGTAGGGGGGGAAAAAAAAGAAAAAAAAAAAAAAAGAAAGGGAAAAAAAAAAGAAGAAGATCTCTTGATTCCTGAATGTCTCTGGCTACCCTGCTACCCTTTCTGATGTGTGACTTGTTGCTGCCTGGGAAGGGAATGAGCTTTCATAATGAATAATAAACTCTGCCGAAACTCAGATCTGTTATGCAAATAAACATATTAAATGAATGCATTTTCCATGCAGCATAGCTTCTGCCAGGAAATTTGTTGAAAACATTATTTTGCCATCAACAAAGGCAAMGTGCCAAATTCAAACCTGGTGTGAGTGGGTGCGAGTCTGCTGGTTTCAGTGGCTTTGTGCCCGTTCACACCAGGTCTGTAATTGGYCTATTGTGTTTCAAAGGCTTTCATGATCCAAGAAATGCCAAAGTGCAGATAAACAAATTTTTAGCTATAGAAGAGTTTTTTCAGGGTCAACACTAATTTTCAGTTCACTTAGCAGACATAAACTCCTTCTGGCTGAGTTCAGTCTGTGACTGTACCAACCTTCTAACCTACAGAATAAAAMTTCTTGGGTAGTCTCAACTCCCTCTCTGCAAAACTAAAATGAGCCAGCCTTGAAGGCACCAGCTTCAGAAATTGTATCTCAGTAGAAGATGGGAAACAGGACTGATTCAATAAAAATTAACCTGGCCTTCCTGTTCTGACTTCATCCCAGGCAATATCTCTTTCAGGTTTTAGAAATATTTTATTTACTCTTTCCTTCCACAAGTTATGTCAAATGTCAAAAACAAAAAAAGGCCAAGCATAGAAAAGAGCGTAAGATGGACTGCTTCTGTGAAATCTTTAACCTTGTTTTATGGTTACAAAATATGTAATTAAACAYCTCAATTTTGTGAGATCTGCACACAGATCTAGTCGTACCTCAGAATCTTTTGAAGTATACCCATGCAATTTCAGAGATGTTTCTGAACTSATACTTTCTTTTATCTCAACTACACCAAACACTATAGACTATCCTGATAACTGTCATAAGGACATAATARCAAACATCAAATTTGGCAGAATTACTAAGCTAAGCAGTACAATATTTGCTCAGATAGGTCTAACCACTTTGTGACATTCTATGACCATTAGAGCAATTCTAAATGSTTAGAATAAACAGTGACTAAGAGATTTGGATTCCAATGAGAGAGAATCAAAGATTAATGTGGGAATTAACAGAGTGGTATGCAGTACAAAAATAACAAATCAGATATTATACAATTTCTTACTCTAGCTGACTTCTTTAACATTTTTGGAACGTAAACATGAAGCTGGCTGCATAAGATCAGGTCACCTATTGCCTGAGGAGAGCAAACCAAATTTTATTGTCTTGATTTTGGAAGATTTAAGTCCTGGTTTGTCTTCATTCGGGCATAAGAAATCCTGGGGCAATTTCTCTCAYATAATAAATTACTGATTTTCATATTTTCATCATAATTTGTGTTTGGTTTTCAACTGCACCTACTTTTTTCTTTTTTTTTTTTTTTGACATTAGAAGTGCAGCTGCTACATATACRAGCAGCATCTGTGGCACAAAGCTGAAAAATCAGGTTTTTTTCTGTACAAGTATGGAATAACAGCAAAGAGTGCCATTAAATCAAAGCTGCAATAATCTGCAGCTCCACTAACACATATCTGCACATAACTTCAATGTGACTTATGTGCTAAGATAATGAATTCTATAATGCAAATTTATACACGGGGGTCAAATAAGGAAGTTCTTTGTATTTGACAGTACATTGGGTATTAGGTATTTGTCACAAAATAAATAATTCATCTAGCATAGCTACTTGCTATGTAAATGATAGTCTATGTATATTAAAGCATTTAGCACTTAGAACAAAATGGACAGCTGGGGCCAAATGAATATCTCTCAGGACACATTACCATTAGAGCTCCCCTGTGAGTTTTTAACTCTTTTCACTTCTGAGTGCTGTCATGAGGACATTAATTGAATAAGGCAAGAATTCGTTCTAATGCAAGCAGAGCCACAAAAAAAAAGAGGAAAAATAATATAAAGCAGCACATTAATTTCAGATTYGACTTTCCCCCAGTTTTAATGTTTCTCAAATCCCCCATGTAATTTAGTTCTGATTCAATTTAGGAAAAAACAAAGGTTAAAAATTTTCAAAATATCAAGCAGATGACAATCAATAGATAATTTAAATATGTTTAATTCAGGATGAGATTTGGGCAGAATTTAAAGTCAAAAATTTCCCATATATTTCATATGAATTTAGACTATAATTGGACACATTCTTTCATTCTAGCCCTCTAAAAATTCTTGTCCTTTTGACTCAGACCCAAAGTGAACTTATATTCCTTTGCTATTGACTCAGACCCAAACTGAACTTTAAAAAGAGCATGAAAGTTARCCCACTAAAGAGTGGTCATGCAAGTGGTTTAAGGGTAACCCTCCAGACCCTATGGAGAGGGTGCTTTGAAATACACAGAACTTACAGCATTCAGTGGTTACTTTGACCATAACATAAACCAGACTGGACCTGATTTACTTATCTAGCTGTTACATATATTTAATAATCTTTCCCTCTTTGGTTTCAGGATGCTCATATGATACCCCTGCTAACAACCTAGACTTCTCTAGGGCTAATTTAACAATTATAGATCAGATTATACAGAAATGTGATATACAGAAAGTAATTTAGAAAATTTCATAGTATGCRTGGTCATCACTGTTGTATTAATGCWAAGTCTAAAATACAGTAAAACAGAYTATAAAGCTGAATAGTGAAGAAAGACAGATAAAAGATTCTGATGTTTTAATCATTMACAAAATATGTCTGTTCCCAAGTTGAACTACTAAATCCAAAGCCAGCATGAACTGTTACTTTTTAATACTCCATACCAACATTTACTTCAACTTCAGTTTATATTATAATCAGACAAGTTATCATAAAATGAGTTCCCGGCTAAATTCAGCTTTAAATTAAGGTGATGAAATTGAAAGAGTTAGACCTGTGCGTGTCCTAGATTTTTAGTATCCTGGTTCAGCACAAAATATGTTAACAWAATCAGCATTTGACTCAACACATTGTCATCTAGTTCTGTAAAACAAAAGGAAGCAATTGACAGTATTGGTTAAATAATGATATTTAAATATTTTTGTGCTTTCCTAAATGAGAAGTTATAGGTTCTGCTATAAACACAAAGAAAAATCTTTGTTCTTTGAAATCTTGGACATTTGAGCTTTCGAGCATATATCAAAGACACCTGAGACAGCAATACTCTCATTGATAATCCTATCTAGAACAGTGTTAACTTTGGCAAAATGGAGTTTTGCCCTCAGGTAGCAATACTGGGGCATACTGGGATACTGCTAGTGAGCATCAGCCTCCTCCCAGGAATGTGGTGTTATTCAGGTGAGGCAGAAACCAAGTGAGCCATTTGTGGGATGTTCTTTATTTGCAGCCAACACAGGTGAATACAGTACTCCACTGTCAGTATGCCCTTMGTTACCTGGCTGGTTTGCTTTATTTAGGGCTTGCCACATTTTAAGGCAGAAAAAAAGAGCTGCCAGTGTCTGTGAGGGTAGAGAGTAAGGAAGAAGAGGTTTCTCTCTGGGACTGTTTAGTGCCACCTAAACATAATTTACTTGATAATTTCAATATCATAACCTTTCTCACTCTTTTGAAAATGTTGGTCTACAACCTGATAATGCCTCCACAGTAAGCAGAAAGAAGACCTTAGACCTTTTCTGCAATAACTCTAGTCCTGGTGGATTCAAACTCTCATTGGTTTTGCTCTCAAAGTCRCATTTGTAATATGGTGGCAGCTGGCTCAGTGCTTTTTCATGTCATTAAAATCCTATGTCTTAAAAGAGTAAGTTTTGTGAAGATAAGACACCATTTCAAACACAGAAAACAAAACAGTATAATAAAATCTCAGTTGGAAGTTTTTTCTCTCTGAGATAACCTTTCTTTCACAGCAATAACTGAAGGACWGGACTATGTGGCATGAAGTGGGCATATTGCTCTCATGAGTGAGAGAGTTTGGACCTCCAGCTGCTGAAGCTGGGAGARAAAGTAAGGAATATTTCAGTGTGGCTAGTGAAAGTGAAGGTTTGTTTAAACTGATGGAGCACAAAGAGGATCATATATCCCTCTYTGAGACCTTTGAGACCACCAGCTGTGGCAGGCATATGCAGTGCCCATTCCAGTGGCATGTGCATGATGCCCCCACTCACAGACGAGAGCTCTTTTAGGCTCTCTGGGTGGAATGAGAATTGAGACAGTTGTCAAGAGTGCCCTGACAACTSGGTTTGTGGGAGATTGGTCTAATTCTGATATTTCTCTCTCTCCTGTGCTTCTTCAGTAGCAGAATGCACAGCTTCTTTGCAGTTGTAWAGCTACATTATCTTGCTCATGAGCTGCTTTCTCCCCTGCCTGCCTCCCTCTGAGATTGCCCTTTCTCTGCCTGCTCTTGTCATATCCTCAAGGTCAAAAAGTGTGAAAGAAACATAATGTTTTTCCAGGTGTTTTTCCTAAACAGCTTATTCTCTGAAGATGCCATTGTTAAAGACTGCACTATAATAGGAGGTAAATGCAGATGATGAGTATTTAATGCAGAGTACTGAGTTTTCAAATCTTTTTTTATTTCAAATTGGGGCAGAGATGAGGAAGAAAATTTTGAAGTGAATAACTGGAAATTGATTTGGATCAATCCAAGCATTTAATTTTTATTAAATTATTCTTACAAATTGATTTTGAATCATATAAAAATGCATTGGATACCTGTAATAAATATAATATCATTCATTTCAAAGGAGAAATTAAGGCATCTTGTAACAATTTCAAAAAGCAGGTTTTGTTTTTGCCAAAATAAAATACCCATTGGATGTGGATACCCCTACAAACTATTCCAATTTCAGTGAAATGTTATTTGCAACTTGAAATTTCTTTCATCTTTTTTTCCTTACCTTTGCTAAACAGACATCACTTTCACAGCAAAAGGTAAAGAAACCAACACACACAAAATAAATACATGGTTCCCATTTGTTTATTCATGTGTATATTTAACCTATTCCTGATCCAAAGGCCATTGGATTTCATAGAGATTTCCTTGAACTCTTTCCATACCTGTAATTTCTGAGCAAATGTTGAGACAAGCACAAGCAACTTATGTACGTCCCCATACCACACTCTTTCCATAAATCTGCATGCTAATCCACATAKTAGCCATTCTGAGGTCTGTCTTGATGAACAATTAGGGTATTATGATGTGCAAAGTTTAGACAAACTATTTCCTCACCCATTTTTACCTATGCAAGGAATTTGAGTTGTTGATCCCAAGAGCATGTAGTACTTATCTGCTTCTTGTATAATACACTCTTTTCCTTTCCTTCTCACTTTAATTACTTTTGAAGTCTAGCTTGTTATTTTCCATTATTTGTTATTTTTTTATTTGTTATTCATTTCTTAGTTTGCTCTCGTTATTTGTCTTTCTTCTTTGCTATTGCTTTATTTGTTTGCATTCTGATTCTGCAATATTTTTCCCTTTGCTATTATTTTTCTTCATTAGTTGGAGTGAACATTTATCACTGCTTATCATGTAGCTTGTGTTTTTTTCATTATTTTCTGTGTTTGTGTTACACAGCCACCGCTGCTCAGCCTCACAAAGTCTTCTAAAGGCAACTCTTATCAATACAGCACCACTGAACCTCACAGATAATGCTTTATTAAATGTTACACTGAAGCTGAAATCTTACACAGTAGGTAGCATAAAATCATTATCAGCTTGAATATTTTTGAGGATCAAGATGATAATGATAATAGCAATGTCCCAACAGGGGACTCGCCACTTATTACTTAATCCAGAAGCCCCCTGTMGGTGCATTTTGGTGTCACTGAATGCCCACCCAAGGGTTGTATGAAAGCCTGAAGAAGCTAAGACACATCAATGGTTCTCTAAAGGTCTTGTAACACAGCCTAAGCTCTCTGGGGTTTTTAGGGACTTTTTGTTATTAATAAAAAGTTAATGGGAAGTAAAAATATTGCATGGGAAATGTGTGCATGAAAGCCTTACTTTCTTTATGACTCTCTCCTGTAAAACTGCCCAGGAAATAACATCCCACACTGTCTTTTCTTTTTAAATAGTATACGTAAAGGATCTCTCATCTCTTCTTTATCTGTGGGATATTTAGATATGTAATATAAAAGGGATTTGTAAAACAAATAGTGGTAGCCACACTCTATATTTCTCCAGTCAGAGCAATGTAATGTCATTCACTTCATAATCTGAACTATATTTCAAATATGAGAGRCTAAAGTAAGTTAATATTTTCCTGAGAAAAGCTATCAAGCAKACAAACACTATAATAATGTTATATGGTCTTTCCTTCTCCTCATGTCAGTGTAGATCTTTGATCCTCAGATCCAGTTTTAGAATCTTAAAGGACTGAGATCTATAGTTTCTTTAATAATATCAGCATTTTCATGAACTGTGTAATGTCCTCTACCAAGATGGYCAAGATTTTCAGGAAGATTATGTCTCCCTTTTGAATTATTTATAATGTTTTGAAGGTCTATGTTCTACTACAACTCTGCATTTCCCTCTAAAGCTCTTAGGATTTATCTGTTGGAACAGTCRGTTTTATTGGTTTTTATTTTCTTTTTTTTCCCCATTTGGACCCTGACATTAGCAGGTCAGGTCCAGCACTCTCCAATGAGGTCAGGGTTACAGGAACATGGGCTTAGCATGTTATATCTGCTGTTCAGAGAAGAGAGAGGTCCCCACAGTGAATYTAATTTGTATAAAATAACAGAGACCTCCACTGTCTGTCACTCTTACCATCGACATGCAAATGACAAAGCCCTCAAGTCAAGGCTGTGGTACATCACCTAAAGAAGCAGAGGTTGAATCCTAGCTCTAGCTGAATTCCCAAAAATCACAGCAGGACCAGGAATTTACCGACTACTGCACAGAAGATAATTCATACCAGAGACTGAAATTTCTTACAGGATGTAGTTTTATACCACGTAACTGCATTGCAACAACTATAAACAATAAACTATATACTGTGGCCTTATTTCAGGCACTTTGGATGATGCGAATTAATGTATCTGATAAGACAAAACTTCTGAATTTGAGWTATCTTTCCACTCCAACACAAACAGACCTTAGAGTCTGCAGTAAGACATTTCATTAAGTGTTTAACAGAAACTTTCCTCTAGCTCATTTTGCTTTAATGAGGTAAACCTCCTTTTTGTGGGACACACAGGCAAATACAACAAATACACTTTATAAAAGAATGGCACTTATTAGACTTCACTGAGACTGAAGCACAAACAACTATATTGATGACTCAGTCTTACAATGAGACCTCACTGCTTTTAGATTGCTCTTCTCTGACTGTGTATGCAATTTCTTTTATTTCTCATTTTTTTAATGTTCAATTTTGCAGTTTTTTCAAGTAATCAAGTATTACCCATCCATACTGGTGTAAAACCAATGCAAAAGCTACATCGTTTTCTTTTAGAAGATATACTCATATACATCCTGTGCCTTACAAAATTGAGAGGGGGAGTAGTAGATACACAAACCCTTCTCTTTCCTTCCAGTAGCATGAGGTAAATTGCACAATAAATCACTTTTTATGGATGCTGTTGACTTGCAACATTTGCTGCTTTTAAAAATTAATAGCTGAAATAATGAACATCCTCAAAAACTCTCTGAACAGTCAGCTTGATTAATTTCCTGATATGAAAAGCAGTTGACAGGTGCAATATTCTCTGCTGAAATTTTCYGTAGTCTGATTAGACTACAATCTAAATCTATTCCAGTAACACAAGCTTGTTTGCACTGGTTTTAATTTGTGCAAAACAAACAAACTTAAGTCTCATATTGTGTTTTGCCTAGATATGCATACACACACACATCCATAAAATATTCCTGCCTGTAAAATAAAATCAAGTTTAATTTTTGTGTAAATATTATTCTGAAGTCATAATAGCACTGCACAGTGCAAAGTGCAACTGGCATCTCCTCATATTATTATTGCATTATTGCCAAACTGATAAGGAATTCCTGGGTATAAGCAAATGTGCACTGCATTCTGAACATTCTCTAAATAGTGGTCAAAGTGATGTAATCAGGAATAGCTCTTTTGAATGAAACACAGATTCACAGCTTCACCCCAGTGTTTGTATTTAGTCCCCTTTCTGGGTCTCACTACTCATAGTCCCTTAATGTAGGAGTTAGACACAAAAAAAGAGATAGCCATTTCTCTTTCTTTTTTTCTAGAGTTGGAATTAAATAATGCTGTTCTCTAAAATGGGAAACATTGGAGTTTATTTCTAGTTAGTTAAAAAAAAATTTTGGTTAAGCATTATGGAATTCATTTAAATTTTAAAATGTTTATAAAATTTAAAATGTCTGAAATTTAATGCCATCCCATGTTCTTTTTTGCTCTGCTTTTTTATTGCTGAGATATTGGTCTGAAATAATCAAGACAAATGCCTGAAATCATGATTAATGAGGCTGCCTGAGATATTCAGATGATCCAGGTGACTCCATCCTGCATCACAAGCAGTGAATGGATATAGAATCTTCACTTTCAATGAATAAAGGTCATCAGTTCCTCAGCTATATACAATCTCTGCTACCTAAAGATCCTTTAAAATTAGCTCTTGAGAAGAACATCTGCATGAAAAATAAGCAAAATATGTTTTCAGTCTGAGCCAATTTGATGTTCTTTCTCATTTTTTCACGACATTAAGGTCCATGGTATCTCCCTTTATACATAAGGGATTTTTTTCTCTGTTACTCAGGAATTTTCTCTGCTGATTAACAAATTCTGTGTTCCTGTGAGAGAAAACTGCAGAGGCATGTCTTGTTCAGGCACTCAAATAAATAAAACTATATAGGAATGTGTGAGTGAGACTGAAGGAAACCTTCGTAAAAGTTTCAGTTGGCAGATGGGAATATCATCTATGTTGCTGTCGAAGATTTCCAAGATAATAAATATTTCTCTCTTGATAATCACATTAGATAACTTCTCCATCAGCAGCTCTTACAACTGTTAAGTGTCTGGGGGGTTTGTAGATTAACAAGATGTCAAGGCTGGTCTTTAGTGTAGTCTTACAAAATAAAAGCAAACACTCAAGGGAGTCTGCTTCAACAGAATTCATTAAATTTCTCAAACATGCAGAGGAATTACAGAGTGATAGCTAATAAAACAATGCAATCTGTTTGTCAGATATGTCAAAAAAATATTAATTTTCAAAAAGTAGACATTTCCACTACAACATGGGAGCAATTTTTAAGATAAGACTTTCAAATGCATACACAATCCACCAATAGAAGCTATCAGAGTACAAAGGAACAGATAACASGGCAAGATGGGCTTAGAAATATGATTCTAGAAAAAAATCTAAAACTCATCAGGAATAAAGAAGCATGAAAACAAACTTCTACATAACRGTATAGACAAACTGAGATATGCAAAGATTTTAGGTTTACTCAAATAAAATTACATTTTGTACCCAGAGGACTAAGACATCTTCCCAAGTGATGAGAAACATCAAGTTCTTTAGCATCTGCAAATATATTCTTGCTAAGTGTTAAATTCTGGCTCTGTTTAGACGAAGATGAAGACTAGGGGATYATCAAGTTCTCAGAGACATCCTGCTTGTAAACCAGTAAAAGTCTTCAGGCAGTAGTGTGCTTTTCAGTGCTTCTTGGCTTGATTGAAGAAAGGAATAGCTTATGTCACCCATCTGTTGCTCACAGATGCAATTAGAACAGTAGAGACGGAACCCCTATATATAGCTGGTCTCATCCTCCTCTCAGGAGCTTCTACAGCCATAATTTTTCTCTTCTCTTGTATCTTCATTCAGTAAAACAGCAGCGCACTCTGATGCCGAGTGCATTTGTAAAGGCTGTGCAATCAYCTCCTCCTAAGCACACCAGTGCTGTATCACATATGTCCATTTACTACCCAGAACTAGTCTGAGCATTTGCTTAGGTTATGAAACATTGATTTTCATGGCCCAGGGAAGGGGACAGGGGAAATTTGCATCTCAAAATCAGGAAAAAAAGGCAAAGCATTGAAACTGGTATTGTATAAATTAAAGTACACGACAAGCAGYGCCAGAAAAGCATGTCACTGAGCAGAATAATASTCTACTACAAGTTAAATAACAATGCTAGTAGAAAGGCAGGAGGTCAGAGTCAAATAAAAGACACCTACTTATTCACAATCCAATATTAAACTTTTATTCCCTGACTCAGAATAAGCACCCACAAATGTTAACTCCAGATTTATTGATAACTTAAGATGGAAGGGCACTTCATCTTTTTATGATTAATTATGGACAGATTGAGAACCAGGAAACTGCTCTGATAAACTGCTTGGGCAATGAGGAAAGAGAATACACCCAGAAATGCCCAGCTGTCAGYTTCACTGGAGGCATTGACCCCAGGGAACCAGCTTAAGGAAAAACAACATGAAGATGGAAGCAACACTAAGGAGGCTAAAAGACTGTCTGCTTCACATCTTAATTGCTTGAGCTATTAAACAAACACATCTGGTGTTGATGTCTCTGGAATACTGTACTTTTTGTGTATCACATATGCCTCTGTGTTAATGCTTTTATGAGCTGCTCACTTTGGGCTTGGAGAGTTAGGCTGCTAGCTTTTTTATTTTTTTTTAATCTTCTAATGCAAAACTTATAAGTACTTATTTGGTGATCTCATTTTATTTGTTTTTTACCCTCAGCCTTTTGGGGTTTGCCTATTTCATTGTCTATCCATTTGCCTCCCGCTGCATCTGCTTTCCCCGTTTGTTCAAGAGAAATTAGCAAAATTAAATAAAGAAAAATTCCACTCTGGCAGGCATGAATTTGTTAGAGTGAGTTAAAGGAGACAAGTTTGCACAATTTCATTATGAAGCCAAGTAACTGTTAAAAGGGATGCTGCCTCTTATTTGCTCAATAATGCTTTTATACATTTCAAGCGTTATGAAGAATTGATTTGATAAAAATATCCTTGGAGGATTGTGACCTTGAGTTGCCTTTTGTGGAGGAATTTGCTGGGTCTAACCTAAAAAAGAAAYGGAAATGGAGACTATGGAAAATTTGTATTTGTAAGGTGATAAATTTGTTCAGACATGCAGAATAAGAGTTATTGATAATTTTTTTTAAAGTGTTACAGGCTATGAAAGGCATTTCCACTTGGCTTCCTGAAAATCTCTTATACTCCTTAACCTTTAAAAATATAAAGTAATGATAAAAATCACATGTACAATATAGGGGGTAGAGACTGTAAATTACTTAGGAGTCAAGGATACCGTAAAGGCACAATCCTATGTTGTTATCTGATAACATGAAAATGYCAGACTATGGAAGGTATTTTGCCTAGTGCTTTGGTCTCTTTCTGTGAAATAATGCATAAAGGACTGCATTTCCCTCAAGAATGGCCTAGCTGTTTATTCCATAAATATGGGAAACATTTCTTGTTATCCCAATAAAATATGGTGCATTACCCTACTCAARTTGTATTTGCTGCATAGGCTAAACACACACCAATTATGTTTTGTCAACAATAGAGCCTGCAACATTTTCTCTGAACATAGAACATTTACCTGAGTAAATGTGCCTATAAATAACATATATGAATCTTTTTTTCCACTTGCAGTATTAGAGATAAAAGAGAGACTCAAGATTCTTGAAAGTCAATATTATATGTTCCCGTAGTTTCAATATATTTCTTATAAATATTTTAGTGGCTTTATTTAGTTATCWTTTCTTCTGCAAAGTTGCTATAAAAGCAAATTATGTTAGAAAGCTATAGTTGCAAGGTTGGGGGGGGAGCGGAGGGTGAAGGGGGATGTTTTTTCCCAAATGTTATTTCTAATATGGTTAAAGTATTCATTTATTGTTTGTTTGTTTGTTATAGGATTTAGAATTAGGTTCAGACTAGAAATCTAAATTTCAGGGTACTGAATTTTCAGAGTGGAATTATAACTTCCATTTGAGCTTTCCTGCCATTTACTCTACACTGACAATACTTGCAGCATTCACAGTTTGATTGCATTTGTATCTGTGAAAAGTTCATTTTAGCATTGTTTAAATGGAAAATAAATTTCAGCTGGCAATGAATATAATTTACATTGCTGTGTTATTCTATCATATTCATGCAGTGGCATTTGGTAACATTTGCATCACTCACAATGGGGTTATGTAAGTGTTAATGAAAAGCTAAAACAAATATTTAGTCCTCTTCTAGTTTGAAAGCTAAAATGAAACATAAAAATCTAAGACTAAATTTCTAGACTTGCTCTATAACAAGGTAATTTTTCTAAGAGCTATCCCTATCTCCAGGACTTCCAAGGAGAATGCCTGGGTATAATTGCGYTTCTTGTTTACAGAAAGAGCAAGAAAAACTGAGATAAAATCATAACAAAAATCAGTGGTTATTATATCACTGCAGTTTCWGCCTGTCCAAACACAATAGTCTAACCAAACCTTTAATGTCAGCTACCTGTGTCAACTCTTTGCAGCACCTGGAGATATGCAAATGCATGGAATTAGCAGCTGCCCTTTTTTTCCCTCTGATAAGCACTTGCTTTAATGAACTCAGTGTCTCTGATGAATCGTTATGAGAATTGTCTAAAAGTACACAGTTTGAATTTGGATACT
>CADDXX010000107.1:281266-308955 GCA_902810485.1 Alauda arvensis
GATACTCATTCCTGCATTTTGGCACCATTTTCAGAAGACCTCAGTTCAACAAGGCCTACTGTAAACTGCATTTGTCTTCTCGAAATCAGTGACATTTTAAATGGTTTTCCTTCTAAAATCTACATAATGGATGAAAAGTCTCCAATGTCTATAAAATTAATATCATTCAACCACTTATAAAATCTGCTACAGATATCTGAAGGGTTACAAAAAAGATACCGCTTTTTACTTTGTAGTAATTTTCATTTGTTGAAATAATTAAGAAAATATTGAATTGTTGAAGTGGAAATATAGRGATAAATGATAAAATTGAATGGTTCTGGCCACTACCCCTTGCCTGACTAAAAACCAACAAAACCACAGTCACACAGTCAATTCCAGCGGCAGCAAAGTAGTCTTTTTGAATGAAAAACTCTTTTCTTCAAATTAATTTTATTCCACAGACAACAAGCCTTATAAAAATATTGCTGGCACATGGTATTTTAAGATAATTAAAAATATGTTTATGAGAGGTCCAAAATTTATGTAACATAATTATATGCATAAATTGTAACAGTAACTGAATTGAAAGATAAAATAACACGTTTCAATTTTAAAATGTCATATTTCAATAGTATTTTCTATCATTTTGCAGCTGCACACACGTGGATAATATGTGCTCACAGAAAATACTGCAGAAGACAATTTCTCAAGGACCACATTTTCAAAGTCTCTCTTCATTCTGATGGCTGGGTTTTGTTTGGGTGTTGGAGGGAGTTTTTCAAGACCTCCTGTTTTACTGACATTATTATATCTTAAAGTATAGTGCTCAAAGTAGAACAGAAAAAAAACCAAGTATTAGGGGAAATGCAAATATTACTTTCTATGTGTTATATGTTACACATTGGTAAATAAATACCTACATGAAGCTTGTCTATTTTTGCAGCAACATCTAACATCAACTGTGTAATTTCATTGCACTGTATATTTCGGCAGGGTARTTTTGCAATTTTGCAAGAAAAATATACCTCTTAACTGTATTACCTCACACTCCTCTTCAGTTAATTCCTTTTGGTATACTTTGGGTGGTTCTCTTTTCATTAGGACCATTTCCAAWTTCATTTCCATCCTTACAATCTTTATATAATGTTCATCTAAATGCAATTGTTTATGATCCACAAAGAACTGTTTTGCCTACTTTGCTGACCTAGTCAGCAAACAAAAAGTACTGGACAGCATCACATCAAAACAGCCTCCTACAAGGAAGATTCTGTCCTACTTCAGTAACAAATCATTTTAGTAATTTCTTCTGGACTATGTTTKCTTTCTTTTAATATTAGAATATTTTGGCTATGTGAAAAGTTTTGCTAATATACTACATCTGTCTTCATCATAWGTTTCACAATTGTCCTCTTCAGGAATTAATGTGGTGGAGTTTAAGCACATTTGCTCATAGAAAAACCTCTCGACTTCGATAAAACGATTGTTTTAAAATAGGTCATWAAAATGCTACCATATCTATTTTRGTAMCACAGTCTGACTGRCTTGTCTGCAACTCAACATTTTTAYTTTCTAATTTCACCATCTATTTTTAAAAATAAAATTGCAAAATCTTTGCCCTTTTACAAYCTTGTAGGACTACCCTAGAATTCTTAAACATAATTAGTAATGGTTCAAAGATAGTTCTGGCTTAGTTAATTTCATCACATCCTGACATCTTGGCTACTTCTAAGTTATTTAATATTCTATAACCTATCCTTTCTTTGTTCTGACCTTTTCTCCTAACTTTTATTAAAATTAATTTTGTCAAAAATTAGCCGTTATAATTTAGCATACAAAAATCACCTTTGTGTTCATCCAAATAATGTATGAAAGGAAGCTAGTCTTTGAAAAACAAGGGGTTCAAGCTAATTTAATTCAACAAAAAGTCATACTGACAGCTGCAGCAAACGAACACCAATCCCAACACAGATAGAGGTGATGTAAGGTTCCCTGCCCACCTATTAGTTCAATACAAAGTGAGAGGATGAGGTCAGAAGRGCCATTCATTCTTATGGGTCTTCAAGAGCTTTGATTTCTCCAGAATTTGTCAMAGTGCACTAGATGATTTATTTATTTTTTCAGCATGGACATTCTGTCTGCAAAAATTGGTTTCAAATTATTAATTTATGTGATATTTGCTTCCCRAAGTAGTAACAAGTATTAACTGCCACCAAGGCAGTATTTCAAAAGGCACTTTGGATATAAAGAAYAGTTTAGAACAATGAGCAATTTGCCAGGAATATATTAACTTTCTCGATCATCTTCTTCCAGGAAGCCCCAAAACAAATATGTTTGCATTGCTTTTCTTCTCTTCTTTCTGTTATCCTGTGGCCTCTGATGTCTGGCTCTATGATATCATGCAGCTGTAAGGAGCCAACATGATTTGTGCTTTTATTACAGTCCTTTGTGTAAGTTAAGTTATTATTTTGATTTTAAAGAAGGAGAGCAACACTCRTCTAATGATCCCAGCAATATACTGCAGCCTAACCCCAAACCTATGTCAGTGTAGAGTCGGATGTTCTTCTGTCCAGTCCTGCCATTAAAAGTTAATTTTCACTCTCAGCCCTCAACCACCACACCCTAGATAATTGTCCTTGTAGTTTACTCTGAGTGGGACCTAAGCAAAGGCATCAGAAGTGGATGCCATTGGACAATACACAATCAGATATTTTGGGAGTCAGAAAGCACCCAATGCATCCCTTGATCTAATTCTTCTGGGTGGGGGGGGGAGGCTCCAAAAAAGTTAATGGAATTTCTTCTTCATCTTTGCAGGTCATCTTTAATTTATCACTATGAAATCAAATCTTTTGGGAGCACCATCATTAACCTCCAYCAGCTTAGGTGCATCCATCAAGTCCTCATTCTGTTTATCATTATTATCAGGGAAGTCATTGCTCTTCAAACTACTGTGACTATTAAATTCCTACACATTATGAAATAAACCCTATTTTATCCATAAAACTCAGAAAGGCTGCAACATCCACAGGTTTTCATGAGGCATATAAATGAGTACCTTGTGACTTCACATTCTTTTAAAATATSATCTCTGGTAGTATATTTAATATGTTCAGATAAGAAATCTACACTAAATAAAGGCCAAACTTCCTTTGAATGAAAATACTAGTTTCTCTCATTCTTCCCTTTAAAGAATGTTGCAAGGAAATACCATGCATTTGAAAGACATTACAAGTAATTGATTCAGCAACCATGTCATCTATTCTCCACTCAGAGCGTGCCAATAACTCCTTTTAATGTCAGTGAATGTTGTGTGCATGCACTTATAATAGAATGTACTCCCACAGCAGAGATTAAAGGTTTTCATAGAAACTGCAGATCTATACACTCTTTTTCTGTAATTAATGTGGGCGCCCAGAGTGCTGGCACTCTCGGCTCTGCTCTCCCCTGGCGTAAGCAAGAAGTTTAAATGAGGATTTCTATATGCATAGAAGCTTAAAAGTTATTGGTTGTCGTCCCTATGYCATTCCCCAGTTGTCTGTGCCTTACTGGACGGTTCCAAGTTATCCCCACCCTTGGGGAAAGTTTTAAAAATGCCTGTAACGCTTTGTTTGGGGCTTTTGGCCTCCAGTTCACAATAAAGTACCTGGTTGCTAGAAGTCAGTCTCCCTTATCCCTGAGATAAACCCTTTACTGCTATTAGAAACTCACCCTTTCTACCCTGCAGGCTTGCACACATGCACGGACTGCCTGTGTCCTCCCTGCAGCAGGGTGAACACGGCAGGTTCYGCAGACACCGAGCCGGGACCACAGGCACGGGGGGAGAGAGAGAGGCTGCAGATTTTAACAATTAATGTCCCTTAAGATAGGGAAAAACTTCAACAGCTTAGATGTCAATGACTAGTGGCAACAGAATAGACTCAGCCAAACAAAAAAAAAAAAATAAAAAGCCATCATCTTTTGACTTAATTGTTTAATCTCATTTCTTCTACACTTCAGAATTCACATTAATTTGTTTTCAAACAATTAACACTTTAAGTGACTCCTATTTAAAGGTCAAGCYTTTCCATGTCATACAATCTCTCATACCATTGCAATCTGACATCTTAAACATTGCAGGTATAATGGGGTATTTTGTATTAGGTGCAAAAACTTACTATAGGCTGCAGACAAGCACAAAGCACCCAAAAAAGACATAAAGCAAATTCTAAGATATTTACGGTTGGGAGCACACAGATCTAGACAAGGAATTAATATATTTACCTATAATGGTTTGAGATTATCTCTGTGCTTTGTGCTCCTTTCCCCAAGGATACRTTATGTCCCATTACCCAGTTTGGGAATAACTTAAGATTTATTGCCAGGAAGGGAAGAATGTGGGTTCCTCCCATAAAATAGGTATTAAAAATACAAGAGGCACAAGTGTTGAGAACCATATCACAAAAGCAGAGACGGGAACATGTAAAGGTATCCCAGGCAGGCATAGAAAAGAGCCAAAAAGATCTGAGGTGGTCAACACAGAAGTTTTTGGAGGGATGGACTCGCAATGAACTTGGGGACTGCTTCTCAGGAGACCAGTAAGAGTTCCTTCCAYGGACAGAATATTCTGATCAAATTGTGCACTTGATTAGGTTACTATTATCTTCAGGGCCATTGTCAAAAGTGTAAGAACAAAGAGGCATAAAACCTTTGTAGTCGAAAAGTGAAGGTATTCACAACTCTTTCTATTATGTTTATGGTAGGAGATGAAAGAGGTTATGTGAAAAYGGAAACTGAAAAAAAAGATTTCACCACATTTATTCAGGGACTTTTTCAAAGCTTCAACCAGTTAGCCTCAAGTGGATTTGGGACAAGACAAACACCAAGTCTGGCTGAGACATACAACCTTTTCCTGATGCCCTCACTCAACTGACACAACACAGCCAGGTGTACTTCCCTGTGGTGTTAAAGACTTAAAGGGAGTACACTCCCTCAAACCAGAAATAAGCAGTGAGAAAAGTCAATTTCAGCAAAGGCACTGGGTTTATATTTCCCAACCTGCTAGATACTGTGTCCTTTTTCCAGGTCCAGCCAGTGGCAGGGCTTAGTGCATGTACCAAAGATGCAAAATGCACACACACAGAATACAAGTACACACCATAAGACAAAGGGAAGAGCAGGGTCTTAACTCACAGCCCCATTACCGTAATCACCACTTACACACAATGGAGAACAACACAGAGAGCATCATCTTGCTCCTCATTTCCAGATGATGAAGGTTCACAAGGACAACAATCTTCATTCAAAAGGTTGCTGTCGTTTCTGGACGATCTCTAAATTTTAGCATGGATTTGACATTTTTGGCCTCCAGATCTCACAGTTTTGGTGTCTGCAGAAGTCAGTCTTCAACTTTCAGGMTAATCCAGCTTGTTAAAGTTTCTTAGAAAATATGCCCTCACACTCACACAGGCCAGTCTTCTCTGTCCCCTCTCCTCTCTGTTTCTCACACTTGCTACTCCTGGATCCACCTCAACTATACAACCCCCTACCTTTTCCCCACCATGTGATCCTTCCTCTGAACACTCTATAACAACTGTTGCACATCCTCACAGCCCCTCTTCAGCATTCCATAACAAATTTCACACAATCCTTCAAGCCTCTAATACTACATATATTTGCTCTTCCCAGTAAGGCTCAGCATAATCCTGCTTCCCCTTGTCCTGATCAGTTACAAACTTCTAGTTGAATATCATAATGTTATATTGGAGTGGTTTTATCTATGACTTATCAGTCCATTATATGAACCCCTCTGTACCTGCCATTGCTCAAGTTTGCATTTCTGAGTGTTTAATTTACTTCTTTTCTTGTCTCTTCTCTTTGTCTCTTAGGTTGAATTGCCATTAATATGTCTGCAACAGACATATCCTTGAATGCCTCTTACTGACACACTAAGGTCTTCAATCATTTGCCAGGCCAGGGCACAGCAGGTAACTTTAACCTGTAAAAGGTTGCAGTAACACCTGCCCAGCAGGTGGCTGAGGTTCTGGTTCATTCCAGCAATCCTTCAAGTAGGACCTTCATACACTTCCATGCAAGAGACTTCATCCTGTACAGACTGAATATGACTCTAGGCTAAGACTGTAAAAGGAGATTTCTTATTTTCTGGTAAGGTTTGCACACCAGATGAGGACACTGCTGTCAATGGAGGCCACTGTGTGGCTTTTAAGGGTAGACCTCAGCTCTCCACAGGTGTGATGTTGGTACACAGCGCAGCTCTAGCTGGCTTTGCAGAAAGCATTAATAAGATGTCTGATATTACAGCTATTATTTCAGAATATCCGCAGGGGTGCATAGACAACCTATCAAAGACAGAGGAAGATTCTTTTCCTAAACCAGGACACAGTGGAAAAGATTTTTCTCTGTTTGGTTCTAAGAAATTCTCAACATTACCTTAAAAGCTACTCCCCAGAACAGTGGGTTTTGGCCCAGTGCACTGACATGATTATTCCTACTTTATATCCCAGTTTCAGGAGAAAACATAAAATAGCACAAAGAGTAATATTTCATAGATTATTTCTTTGTTTCATTTACCTTATGTAAATATGAAGCAACTAACCAGTTTCCAGCATTCTCATTCTTTTCCCAGCCCCTGTAGTAGTATTTTACTYACTGGTAATGCTACCAATTCTACAGGCCACATATCCCACATTATTTTAAGTATATCTCTCCTTACTTTCTCTCATTCCTATTTATTTCTTCACATTTTTTCYTTGGAGAAGTTGATTCATCTAAGATGCACTTTTATATTTCATTGAAATAAACTAAAACTACAGTAAGTATAAAGAAGAAATATCTTAAAAGAAAAAAAACGCTCTCAAGTCTACAGTCCAATAATCATTGGTTTTGGTTAACTTCTGTTTTATCTCCTTAAGTTGCTTTGATATTAATTTATCATGGTGACATAAGTAGCACTTAATCAAGTGTGTCCACATCTTTCCATTCATTTTAAGAAAAAAAATCTATAAAAAGCKAAAAAAAATTAATAATGTTTACAACTACAAAATTGAAGTAGTTGAGTCTTCAGCTTTGGTAAGAAACAAATATCTTGTGATCCTATACTTAATTTGTCAATCTATTTCAAGGTCATGAAATGTGTCATAAGAGTATGATGTTTTTTATGGAGGGTGAAGAAAACTGATAGTTAATATGTGATTTCCAGCACACACAATAAGTGAACAGCCTATTAGATGCAGTTATTTTTGTTTCATTTAGACAAATGCCATCAGAAGTACACATTACCAAGCAACAAATTACAGATTGAAATTCATACTGCTTGATCATATGAGCACCTTTGAGTTCTAAACTCCACACAAACTTACAGAGGCAATGTGTTTTTCAGTTCTATAGTTTTAATTATTCTTTCCTACTGGTGGCAGTAGGATGAAAATGTCTGAACTCAATATTGTTCCWGGTGAAGAAACAAATAAGTATGATAAAACTCCTGTAATATTAATATAAGGATTCATAAATAACACATTTTTATATTTCATATTGCGATGAAAGTGAACAGTGAATTTATGAATAATTCTGTGCTGCTTACCTCATATAACTCCAGGAGGGAGGAGGCAGGTGTCTTCTGTAAAAAGCAGGTGGGGCACTGTTCTTTATCTCTACCATCACCCATCCTTCCTGCAGAGGAATAGCTGCCATTAATGGGCCATTTAAGGCTCACTGTATCCAACTGGGCTCCACCCAGCAGGAGGACCCAAGCATTCCTACCTGGATAAAACCTGAGCCCCAGAACACCAGGGCAGTGTGCTATCCAATGGAAATCCTCTGGAATGCACTGGAAAGAAATTCTTTCATTTCTAAAAATAAGTAAAACTTTATGAACTAAATATATATAGATAAATGAAGATAAAATAAAGAAATAAATATGCATAAATAATCTTTCCTTTCCTTCTGGAATCTTCTCTTTTTCCATGGCCTTGCTTCATTTTCCTCTCTACAGCATGTGAAGAAGTGTGRGAAGGAAATTTGGGCTTCTGGAAGAGAGGGGACTTCCTTCAACTGAAGGAAGAGAAAGAAATGATTGGTTGCTTGGGGTTAAACCTCAGGGAAAGATGCAACACAAAGAAAGGAATATCTCAGCTTCTGTTAACACCTCTTGCCATCTCCTGGAACAAGCTGGTTCCCTCCCAGTTTGGCTTTTCCTTAGTGTAGGAGTCAGTTGTTCTGCCACTGAAGCAAGACTTAATTTTATCTTCCTTACTGCATGGYAAAGAAAGCTTGACTCCTTTAGCAACTTTTAGACAGACTCTATCAAATGTCCAGTGAAAGACTTTCAGAAAGTTTGTCCTTGGAATTACTGTTTATGACCCACTCTTCTAGCATGGAGGATCATCGACCATGAGRTCTATCATAAAGAATGTATGGTTTTTCTCCTTTAACTATGAAATGGGTTATGGCAATCATTGCTGATTTCTGGTATATAAAATACCTTTATTCAAGGGCCATAATAACTATGAGTCAAGCATGGTCGACTTGGAGAACACTGAACATATTTTTCTTTTAGGGATGTATTTCTAGACTTGCTGATGAGATGTTACCTACCTAATCCCTCCTGTTATCATTGTCTAGTCAAAGACATTATTTCACCAACTGAAGATATATAAACAGCATTTTTATTTAGGTCTAGGTCATGATCACTCTCCCTGCTTATGATCTAATGGTCTAATTCTGTAGGCTGTGAGTACATGTACACTCTGTAGTCTGCTTTTCTTCATTACAAATATATGACATAAAATAATCCCCTGACACTTAAAATATACAACACTGACTACTGTTTTTATGACTGGAAATAAATGTGGAACTTATGTTTTGGTTATTTTAGTGTCTCATTCATCTTTTTCACCTACTTGTATCATAGACCAATCCTGGATTCAAGATCATAAAAAATATGATTGATAGGATGTTTTATTAGTTATAGAGGTATAAATAAACATTAGATGAAGAATCTCTATCTAGATCAGACTGCTTGCACTATCTTAATCAAAGTGTTTTGTTTCAGCCCAACCATGAATTCATGAGCTCATTTCACTTCCAGTTTAATTCAGAGTGCTAAAAGTGAGTTGTCTRGGGGCAGAGCATAACTTGCTCTGGAAAAGCCAGTTCTTAACAATCAGTCAGTGTTTTTRACTCATTGTGTAAACAGCATTGAAACTACAGTCAAATTACTTGGATAAAATGACATGGTGAACTATTTAAATGTGAAGAAAAGATTATCCTGCCGTTATTTCTTGTAATGCTTGGTAGACTGCACTCAATTCAACTAATGGTTAATGGGCAAAAAATCATAAGAATTTTGGTTACTCCCTCACAGAAAGCATTGTATAACCATTAGGAGGAACTGGTTTAAATAACCAAATTGACATGGAAGGTTGAAGRACTGGTCAGTTTTACAGAGATATTCTTAAAACAGGGTAGATTATAAGGTCAGCAATTAAACGTTATAGTAATGGATACCATGGAAAAATCAAGCCAGAGAATTTCTGAAATGGTTAGAGATGGATTAATCTGGAATGCAGATGAGTGAAAGGGAACAGTGAGCCAGAAGAGCCCCAAAACTGCTCTTATCACACTGGTGTTGATAGACAAGCCACATACAGCTAGAGTTTTCAATTTCCTTAATGTGCAATGTTGTGCTATATTAAGTGACATGGGATTTTTTTACTGTTAAATAAAGATTTATTCTTTAGACTTTGAGCTGCAGTTCAAAGTATTTGGTAAATTCAACTCATGGGACATTGTACTTGTGTAAGTTTCCAATTATRTGCATGTAATTTTCTAGTTGCAGCCAGCTATTTCCATGATATTTTATATTTAAGCACTCTGTCATTGCCTTTCTCTATCCCAAAATATACACCTTTGCAGTTTACAAAAAGTGAAAGTGGAGAAAGTCCTTAATTTTTCAATTTCAAGAAGTAGATATCAAATTGTTAAACTTACTCAGAAAGCATGAAAAAAATAAAAACAAAAAGCCTTATCAATCATATTATTGACATTGTTTGCCCTGCAAGAAACAGAATCTCTGTTGCATTAAGTTTTCCAGGTGAAGTTAATCAGAAATAATTGTATTTTACTTATTGAGCTGTGTTTTCTCAGATGCCAGCCTAATTCCAGCATCAGACCGGGTATTTTTCAGGCATATAGATTTGGTTATAGATTCAAAAGTTTCTAAGTCCTCCAACCAAGTCCCTATTCAACAGCTATGATTTATGTGAGAGTCTCCTCTGTTGGAGAACCCCTCCAGCTAACCAAGTCCAGCTGTTTCTCACCCCTTTTGTACCACTCGTGAAAAACAAATATCTCAGAACATTTGGCAATCTGATTTTTGTCCACTTGYTGCTASCAGCCTTGGCTTCCCTSTTAAYTTRTGCCTGTGAGTTCCATTAGCTGCATATGATGAAACCATAYTTTAGCATTTCTCTTGCTGTTGATGTTCTGTCTACAGTGGGGACTACATTCACTTTCTCAGGTTGTGGTGAGTTTTACAACGAAGCAAACCACAGTATTGTCCCTCCTCTCTTCTTTTGCTGTCAACTTATCTGTTATGGCTTTTGGTTTTTTTACTTCAGGTCTTAGTCTGCTATGAGGTCTTGGCAAGTATTTCACAGGATGTAGCTGAAGGGTGGCATGTAGTGCACACGCTCTGTCAGCACCAATAGATGTGTAGTCCCRGTGCTAAAGGAAAATGAAAAAATGTTTAAACAGACACTGACATTCTGTCAATACTACTCTTTCTGATCTGAACAACAAGAAGTGAGTTTTTCCATCAGCTAACAGAGCTAAATATTCTTTCACTGAAATACAAACATATAATCCATTTGATTATTGGGAATCATTAGCAATGACCATTAGGCACAACTGATTCAGGATGGATTCAGATCTCTAAGTCCCTAAAAATTTCTCAGCCAAAACATTGACTTTTGCTGAAGCATACAAGTCTTCCAGAACATGTCCACCACCTCAGTTAAAAAAAAATATCCAAAACATTCTTTTTCTAGTACATGAAGTTTCTTAATAAAAACCTGATCTAATAATATCATGTAGCAGATTCCCCAGTCCATAGGCAGTCCTGTTGATGAGGTCCAGTATGAAGTTTTACACATGACTGCTTACCCATAATCAAAAGCAAGGCTTGCTGGGGAAGGTGGGGAGGATGATATYTTGATTGTATGAGAGCTCTAATTTTTCATAAACTTGACAGATAGGAGAAGGGAGATATGAGAAATAGAAGTTAGGCTGATATGGCAACATCTGGAATACAGAGTCAGCAGCCTTTGGATGAGATTTCCACCTCAAATAAAAGTAAGAGGGCTGAATAAATCAAATACACACTGTTTAGAACTAGCAGGGGCACTGTAATCTTTTCCTTCCACAGCTTACTTGTCCTTTATGGACGTGAATTAAACAACCTAAGGCGATATGAAGAAACTGTGTGAGATAACCCAAAAAAATCCCCTAACATTTCCAGATTCAGTARGGTAGTTTTTGATAAGAGCTTTCCAGCTAGATGTACACAAACAAGCAGCAAATATTGCCTCCAGCACTACATAATTGTTCTGACTAGCTGTACACCTACTCATTSCTCACAACTCCAGGGCCTTCTTTTATATGTGAAATTGAATACAACAAGCATTAGTGCTGTTCAGCACTCAGGAATCAAGAAGCACACTTTTATAATCAAGGAATTATGCTTCCAAACTGAGAACAAGTGACTATAGGAGGACTACAAATAAACAAAAGTTTACTGATATCATGAAGAATGTGAACTACCCTGGCTGCTTGGGCATGKAAGCCAGAGATCAAGGATTTTATAAGAATCTCAACCATCCTCCAATCCCAGATTACAGTTTAACATAATGAGGTAAAATATCTCATAAGAACAGTGATCTCAAAATCATTTCACCATATCAGCACAGTTGTCTCAGTTGCATGACCTTTCTTYGCTTTTTCCTTAAAACATTTTTGTATGGAGAATTGCTCTAAAAAATAGATTAAATAAATAATCACATCTTCCCTAACCTTTTTGTGTTCAGTATTAGCAACATCCACAGTAATTAAAAAGGTGAAAACTAGAGCATGGTCAATTTTTTAGAAGGTTGCATATGTCATAGTACTACATGAGGTGTTGAGGTCCCTAAGTAGCAGAGAGCAAAGCACTACCTGGAATATACCTGTGTGAACTCCTCATCTCATATCTGAACCAACGTGCCTGCCTCTGGGTAAGGCTTCCTCCCTCAAACATACCACCACTGTCATTTTTAGCTTCTGGTGTTTCACTTCTGAATATTTCTGTTATTACAAGAGAAAACAGTTAATATCTGTCTGTAGGTGAAGATTGTATCTAAATGTAAATACGTCCTTAAGATAGCTGGGATCCATAAAGATTAAATGCAGAAGGAACTGTTTAGTCAGCTAGTCTGGTAAACTTTTGTATTTCATCCAGTCACCCTTTGCATACTTGAGGGGTAATAGGTAGTCCACACTTTCAGGAAACAGAGCAAATAAACTGGTTATGTGCATAACCTGTCTGCAGTTACAGGAATCAGATGGAAACAGAAGAACTAGGTAGCGGGGTTTGCAAATCTCTTCTTTCATGAACTCTGATATGGGTTTGCCTAAACTTTTGATATAAAATTTCATTACAATTTTTGTTTCTCATGCATATGAAAATAGGTAGATCATGTGTTCTTCTGGTGAAAATCATGATCAAAAGCCTGGACCCTTTGGCCTGATTGGCAAAACATTTACACAGCCTCCAAGGGAAGCAGAATATAGTAGGGCACCCTAAYGTTTTTATTGTTTCTAGACATAGTTTTGCTCAATCTCTTCCYTGCTAAAAGAGACACAATTTAAATCAGTTTGAGCATTTCAACTATTTGTAGCTTTAATGGCTTTTTCTATTACTAGTATATTACTGGTAGCATCCTGTATCTTACAATTAAGATTATTTAGTGAATTCTCTTTAGATTCGTATAATTCCAGAATAATTATTTTCACTGGGCAGAAAAATCTCCAGGTATTTTTTCATCTAACTGCCAATAAAACATTAAAAATCTGGAAGGATAAATGTAACTTGCTTCCCTCTAATTTACACAAAGGAATTAATCAAAGGTAGGCCAGGTGCTTCTTGTGTTGATCAAGAAAAAATCACATTCTTTTTTCGTGTGTGCATGGGATTGGGGATCCAGGGGTGATTTTAACTGAAATGTTTCACATCTTTAGTCAGTAATGTGCACTTCTTTCTTTGGGCATCTTGGGAAAAAAATTAAATCAATGGAATTATTTTACTTAGAAAAGCACCTGCTGTGTAAAAAAAAATAAATCTAATATTTATTAATGCAGTACCTAAGCATTGCAGTCCTGTTGACGTGATACATTATGGTGGGTCTAGTGGCTCATGCACTGGTTACAGCTTCACAGGTCAGAATTGTTCACGCTAGGGAACACCTATGGAGGTTTCAACATGACAGCAAAAGACCTGGGGAGATGTTCTGGGGATTTCTAAGTATGGGAGACCAGAGTGTCTTTCTGGGTCTCCTGGATAGGCAGGAGCCTGGACAGGGGGATAGGTCCTCCCTGGCCTGTGTCAGAAACAGTGGTGGCTTTTGGTCTCAGCCTGTGGAAAAAGACTTCCAGATCTGTCTGAGGATTTGAATGACACGAGGGTTTGATTGGTGTGTTTTTTATTATGTCACTGGGTGAGAAAGTAGGGGGTTTAGATTTTGCTATATAGATATAATGGGGCCAAAATGGAGGCAGATCAATGTGCTAAAAGCACATTTTCCTGTTTTCCTTTTTCCCTTCCTCTTTGCAAAGGGTGATGGGTTTTTAGGATTGGGTGAAGGTGCAATTTCATTGCATGACATGGGTTTTAGTTATTGGTGTTTAGAGAAAAACAATGTTAACATAGTTTAGAATATAAAAACCCAGGTGCTGTTTTTGGGGGGGAGAATGCACTTTTCCAGCTGCTTGTGAACTTCATGCTGGACAGAAAGAACTTAGAGATAAGATTTCTAAAATAAACATCTGCAGTCCACAACCCAGATGTTCTCTGATTCCTTCTTTCAAGCTCGGACTGGTGRGAAGAAAAATTTACACTGCGGGTATAATCTCAGAAGAGATAACTCCGACACTAATGAGCTATAATACTTCTGCCATCCACACTGTTTATAAACCAGCCCGAGGTGACAACCACAGAAAGGTGTTGCCACCTACTGATTGCTGAGTAGGGTGCATAAAAAGAATTTGGTYGGCCTGGGGCACTTCCAGCTGTGTGGCCACCTCTGTGTCAGCCAGAAATCAGGGCACCCACTGCCACCTGCAGCCATGTCCAAAGGGCCAAGATCAGCAGGGCAGCCTGTGGTCACCCCAGAAGAGGCAGCACAACAGCAGCCTGTCAGAATGTCCATACCATGGCTGCTAAAGCTGATCTCCCCAATGCCACAGTAAAATTTCTCCACCTATCTTTCTGAGTGTTGATAAAGCACTCAAGTCAGAGAGGAAGGAAGAAAAGAAAGGGAGGAGAAAACAGTAATTACTGACAAAGACATCACATTTAAAGTTTGCTGAGAAAACAAAATCAAGAAGTGCCAGGACACAGTCCCAGGCACCATGACAATTTATCTGTACAGGTAAATCTCTTGGACAGACTCTGGAATACTTCTGGCTGGTTGGAAGGAACTTTCTCTCAACAGGCATTGCTCATGTGTTAGCATCATCCAGAGCGCACAACAGTTTGGATATGAACACCTGATTTTAGGTTCTGAGCTATGATTTATTGATATTGACACATTTAACCTGTTTCTTTTGGTGTAAGGGCAAGAATTAGCCATTGTACCCTCTAACCTTGTAGGACAGTAGTACTCTTCTAATCTCCATATTAGCGGTGACATAATCAATATCTGCAGCAAATTAGTGTAAACTTCTTTGCATTCTGTTCTGTCCATCACACATAATGTTATMCAGACTAAAGGTTTCAAATATGTTATAATGTGTGATAATAACAGTTCTGGAGGTGTTTGGCTGACTTTCTTGATATGAAATATGTGTTACAAAAGCTGTCAAAACATTACTAGCCAAGTTGTTAAAAAAAATTACCTAGAAAGAAATGATCATATTTCATGTGATGATCTTCATTTTACTGAATGTTTACATTATATATATATATTATGTTTATTATACACATGCTCAGATAAAATGAATTTCAAAAACATATTTATTTTGAAAGTCAAAGGTTAATTCTTCATGAATTTCTACAGAGGAATGCCTGCATACTTATCTCCCATAAAGAAAGGTACATAGAACCTAATTATTGAATAATTTTCCATGGGGTGGAAAGAATAAATAGAGCTTAAAAATATAAGGAGTGGGGGAAATCTGAAAAAAAGTCAGAGAMCAAATATGTATTTATGGGTATCTCACAGGATTCTAATATCAGAAAAAAAATGAAACTGTAATCTTAAATTGCTTGTTTCACTGCATATCACTGCCCTGTCTATAACAGGTAGTACCTAAATGTTCATTGAGTATAACTGTAGTTCCTATAGTTGTTTGAGAGATTTTTGTCTGATATTCTTTCTAAATAAATCTAAGAGTAAAGGAAATGAATTGAGGAAAAAGAGTTCATTTTTCCTGACACTAACTACCAAAAGCATTAAATTCTGAATATTCACATTGAATTTAACTTGAATATGTATGTACTGGGTTAGTTGAATGGAGAGAACATGCTGAAATTACCAGGCATGCAGCTTTGCTCACTTCAGGAAATGGAGCTTAATCAGTGTGACTAATTAAGACCTCAGTGCTTTGCATACACTGCATGAGGGAATTTTCCTTCCAACTGCAATTTGAAAATAAACATTATCCCTTAAAAGTGATCTCATCTTTAGTTTGGAAAGAAGCATAAGAACACTGGCTTATGATGTAAGACCTTGTAGTCCCCAGAGAAATAGGCATTATCAGAGACAAATTCACCTTAAGATGGAATGACCTTTAATAAATGTTGAACTGTCTGCTATCTCTTTCCATCCCATCGCAGAAGCTGAGACACCTAGGGCTATATTCACTTACTTAATGTAGACATCTTGAGTACAAATCAATGGCTCACTCACATCTTGTAACTACTGCAATTGCACTGCCAGTGTCCTGTTTGATCCACTCTCTGCTCCTCAGGAAGGGCACAGATGTGCCACAGGTCCCACATTGTCTGTTACAACCCTGCAATGACATCCCAGAGATCCACAGACATTTCCAGATGACACTGGAAATCGATGTGTACACAAAGACCTGCTCAATTCAGCTGACCAAATGGGAGATTACTTTAGGAGGAGCTGAAAACATTTCTGGATCKAAAAACTGAGTTGATCATGGACTGACTTCATTTTCCTAAATATGGACAGGAAAAATGAACAAAACTTACTAGAACCAGCATATTAATGAAGTATCTTGAGATTTCACACAGTTCATCATATAAAATAATAATTGGGTTTTCATTAGTCTTTTTTATTTTTAAGTAGTTCAAACTTAAAGCTTTGCAACTTTTTAGTTTTTAATTCTATTTTTTTTTTTTTTTGGGGGGGTGCCATGATCTGGCAGATACGTGTACTAACACACCTGCTCTGATCTATATGCTACAGCTCTCTCCTGACACTGTCAGCTGCCTTTGCAACATAGTCTTTGTGCCTATAATGTTACATAAAATGTAACAGCTCATCCAGCTGGYGTGGTAACAGCTCACAACCACACAATTAAACACTTCCAGCTTCCCAAGAAAAGCTGGCTGTGTAGAACTTGCTTAATGAAAACCCTGGTCCAAGCTTAATCTCAGTAGCCTGTAGCTGGCAGTATGCATACTTTAGTCCTATAACCTAGGCACCAGACCCTGATACTGTTTAATTTATTAGGACCTCTATATAGAGAGAACCAGTGGGAACTGGAATAAGAAGTGCCTTGCTGCATGGTCCATGAACCCAGTATGACTTCCCCAGCAGTGAAAGCAGAAGATATTAAAGCACAGCCTTGATCACTTTCTATATCCCCAATCCCTCATATTCTCCAATATCCAAAATTTTTATGCTGTTCTATGTCTTAAATATTCAATAATCATGTCAATATTTCTATGCCACATTTATTCGGTCCACTCTCTCCTAAGGCAATGTTCGATCAAATTCCTTAGTGATCACTACTAAGGAGCCACTCACCCATTTATTTGTCTTGAATCAGGTCCTGTGTCCCAAGATACAGAACTGCACCTTTTCTTGAGGGATCTGAATCAAGATTTTCCAGGAAGCAGTGATTTATTACATTCATCTACTCCTGATGAGGCTCTGATCCAGTCAATATCACTGACTATAGCACCTATGCTAAAGCTGCAGTTACTCTAATGTTATTTAACACATCTTGATCTCTAACAAGATACTGTACAAGAAAAGCACTGCGTTTTTACTGTTGGAGTATGGGGTTTCCATCTGCCAGTTATTTCCTCTGTTCCCACAATATTTTATACTGCAACACCTTGTACTATCTTTTGTGTACTGTGTCTGTACATCKCAGTCTGTCATGCCTGGAAAGTTAGCACCAGCACCTCCTACAGAGTTACACAAGGTCCCCRAGATATTTACATCAGTATTGCCATTTGATGCCAAGCACTCATTTCCTCCTCTTATTCTTAGGATTCTGGATTAGTGTAGAAGCACTTGGAAGTTTTGCCCTTGCACTGTCACTCAGTGCCACATGTGCCAGTCAACTGGCACTGTAGGAGGTGTCATTTGCCTTCCATATTTATTATGATGTGCTGTTTATTTCCCTCCTGGTCCTTTCAGAGACACATGGAACACTAATCTTGTCCCCCCCTCCTCTCTGTTTTACTGAAATAAAAACAGACAAATAAACAAATTTCACCTTGAACTGTGCATTTCTACACAGACTTTTCTATGCTGAATTTAAATAATTTGTACCTAGGAAATTCATTGTAATGGAAGTATTAAAGAATTCTGATTAAACCAATTTATACATCAAACCAATGTACTCACAGTTAYTTAGAAATAAATTTTCAGGTTTTAGCTTGTGAAAAAAAGTCCTTTTCTTTTGGAGGTTACAGGTGAAGAGCAAGGCTTTTTCCTGATGCTTTCAAAGAAAGTACAACCTATTTTTTATTTAACTTGGGTATTACTTTAAATCCTTCATAAAAAACTTTCACATAAAGCATGTTAGTTCAATGTTACTTTATGTGTTGAATTAATCTTGTTTTGTTTTTTAAAAAAAAGAAAATCCATTTTGTTCAGCCTCATTTGAATTTGAATRCAGCAAGAAAACAGCAAGAGTGAGTGAGGCCTGAATTCTGCCACTCCTGTTGAATGAGGTTTTCTATTTATTACTCATGTTGAAATCCGTGGGTCTACTCCCCCATCCCCCCCCCAAAAAATACACTTCAAATTACATATACATATATATAATTTTTAATCTTGCTCCAGACAGGAAAATCTGAAAAATATGGGCTGAAAAGTGACATCTTTCTGTCACAGCTGCACAATTCAGTGAGAGTAGAGTTCAGCTACCAGAATCCCTCTTTTTTTTTAAAAAAAAAAAAAAAGCTCTTTCCTAAGCCCTCCAGCATATTAAGTACACTGGTCTTGTAACCTGTTAAAATTTTGAGTACAGATCTCTACTAAGTGATGTGATTGGAGCTGAAACTGAATGAATGATTTCATGTTCAAAGACTTGAGAGAATTGACATGGATGAACATTAGTTCTTGCACTCACACAAATAGTTACAATTTCTTTGTTTTCACTCTTTTCCATTCTATCAGACATTTAGCCCTTGGGGTCCACTATTATGCACAGAGTGAGTGGTTTAGCTTTGTTTCCATTAGTATGAGAGACAAGAGAGTGACACTGTGCAGAAAAGAAAGGCAATACTGARGTGGATGCTCAAAACAAATCCAATTTCAAAAGCCTGCAGTGCTGAAATGGAAAAGCCTGTGTGTGTGTTTGTGTATGTGTGTGTGTGGTGGCAAATGTGTGTTCCATTGCAATATGAGGTAAAAGGAATTTCAAGTGCTCCCTGAATGACAATGAAGTATTGGAAAGCAATGACATTCTAATCATTGCTGCAAATGTCAGTGCAAGAAGCCTGTGGGTTGTGGGTCCCCAGTGCACAAGTTAACAGCTTTACAGTAAAATCACCAGGGATCAATTAAAAGAAAACTGTTTGTAACCTTCATGCACTCTATTGCTGAAATGCCTGAGAAAAAAAGGTCTAATTATAGTCCTAACCTTTCCCAGTGGGCCATGAATGAGCCTCCCATCGGTCCATGAATGAGCTTCCGAATATGGCATGGAGTATGAAGGTAAAAAAAGCCATGGTGTGTTATTTTCCCATGTTTAGGGTTTCTTGTACAAATCACTCAATAACACAGCCGGTGACCAAGCCAGCTGAGCTGAAATGAATGAAAACACTGTAATGCTAACTACTGAGTCAGTAAGAGTTAAAAAAAAAAAACAAGCAAAAAACAAACAAACAAAAAAACCCCAAACCTGTGAAAGTGTTTTAGGAATTTACGAATTCAAGTTTGTTAAGAGACAGAAATCAATGTCAACCTGAAAAGTATGAACAAGAATTAGATGTAAAGTAAAAATTGCATAGAAATATTGTGCTAATAACTTTTGTGGAACTTTCTGCATATTAATTTTACTCAGTATCATGCTTCATTCCAGCAACGTTTCAAGCCAATGATTCAAGCCAAAAGAAGATTGAAGACTTTTCCAGCAAGGGAACATATTACAAGATTTTTACCCAGTAATTTTCTGAGGTGGAAAAAAAAAMCCCCAACTTAATTTGCTTTCAGTCATTTACAACCTCAAAAATCATTTTGCAGTCAGGATAGATCACATAAAAGGAGGGGCCTGGTGAGGACACATCCGTCATTTGGCCAAGTATGGCAATGTCTTGAAGCTGATTTTCATGCAGACAAAGTCCAGAGGCACAAATGTGCCTGGATCTATCAGCCTTGCAAAACCAAGCACATAGAGAGTTATGAAAAATAGACACAGTAATGAAATGCACAATGACAATAAACCACTGTGTGCTATTACCGCACAAGACTCGCTTCAGTAGGTCTGGTATGGTAACTCAATACCACATCCTTGGGTAAGCCTCTCTCCTTGCCTTGGCCATCCTCTGGGGTGCCACCCAAGCAGCAAGCAGAGCTGCTGGGGACAAGAGGGACACTTTTCTCATCCTCTGGTCGGTGAAGATGGGGAGTGGATAAGAGCAGATTCCGTATGTAGGTTTCAGCTCCAGTCTTTCTCTATTAACATCATAAGACAATGTGCAATTCTGAGATGGGGAAAAAAAGAAAAAAAAAAGTACTATGTCCTCTTGGGACCTCAAAGACGTTTACCTCAGGTGCTGGCACATTGACTTGTTTTGTGAAGYTATGAGCTTATTCTTAAACAGTATCGACAGGAAACAGCAGATGGCYAAATTGCTTGCAAATGCTTTTATATGATGGTTTATATTCACCAAGACACTTCCACACTGACATGAGCAATGTCATTTTCTAGTAATGTTTGGAATTAGTCCCTTGGGTCACCAATTCCCAGGCATTACCAGATGATAACTCTAAAACTGTGATTACCTAAATATTTTCAAATCCTGAAGTACTCTTATAAGGATGCAATTTGCAGCCATGGGAGCCTTGTTACAGTGTTGCTATCCATACAAATATCACCAGAGTCGTTTGTCAAGTCTCYATCACATACCCCCTGGTAAAAGAGTTGATAACTGGAAAAGTTTCTTTAGGCTGAAGCATGTTTTATAAGATCTTCATCTCATTTCCCTTTAAAAGAAAAATACACTTATTTTTAAAAGAAAGGAGTTATATTTAAACTAAAGCAGATGAGTTTGAATTTTTTATAAACTGTCAGAATATTTTTGACCTTGGAAAAGAGAATAACACACCTTTTGACACTACATAAGTATCCAAATATGCATAAGGGAATTAGATATTCAAAACCTGGTAACATTTCAATTGTCTCCAGCTCCTCCATAAAACTTCACTGCTGTTAATTCCACAAATTTTATAGATTCATGCTGACCATTTTATTTGCAAATCACAAACTATTTTTACTCATCTTCCTATGTAAGTCCTAATTATATCTAAATATTATCCTGTTCCTACTTGTCTGAAAATATATAACATAATGTGTGAGATAACACACTGCAAACCCACAAGCATGTATTTATTGGTAACATTTTGCCTTAAACTTTTTACATTAGTAATAGCATTTTCTGGTATTAATTCTACATTTTTGGTGCATTTAATAGTTGAGATTTTTTTTTAATAAGTAGTGTGACCATGTTTTAATCTATTTAGAAGGAGAAAATATATTAGATAGGAGAATATTTACTTCTCTTCTATACATAATTTATTAAGACAATAGAAAAAATTCAAGTCAACTACATTTTAAGAGGATTTGACTGTAGCATTGATCTTGATGTCTATTCAGTAAATTTCTGGAAATCTGAATGGCTTCAGTGTTTTAGACTTACATATCCAGAGTAYTGCATTACAGAATCAGAATGTTTCAAATAAACATAAGAAAGAGAAGTATGTAAGAACAAAAAGAATAATACATTAAGTAAGCTGCTTGAACCATTAACAGCATGAGTATTGACAGCAGAATTTTTCACAGAGTACATAGGACACCTAAAATTCAAAGTCTGAACATGGACCATATCCATAAATTTAAAAAGTTAAATGATTACAAGCTTTTACAATGCACCTGCATTAAACAAAAAATTAAAAAAAGAAAAAGAAAAAGAAAACAAGCCAGATTGAGTGGCATCACTGAAAAGTGGTATGTAAAATATTTCTGACTTTCTGCTAATAAAATTCTGAAAATAGCTATATCAATAAACCAGCCATGAAATATTGAATAATATCTTGGTTATAATGGGGAGTACTCATTCATCACGTCTGTAGGAATGCCAGTGCTGATACATCTGAAAAGGTTCTAGTTTCAAATGTTAATAGCATTCTTCTGAAAGTATATCAGAGTAATTCCAAATTTTTGCCACAAAATCCCATTTTACCAAAGTTGAAGCACTGTGTTGAACATATATTTTCTTAAACCATTTCACTAGGAGGTTTTTTTTTGAGGTTTCTGATACCTACATTTTATTTAGTATGCATGTTGRTTTGGCTTGGGGTGGTTTTTTTTGGTTGGTTGGTTTTTTTGGCAGTTTTCCTTTACAAGACTTGGGATGTCTTGGCATTTCTTTCAAACTCCAGAAAACCGCAGCAATACGGAAGTGCCATCTCCCAGAGAAGTCTGGCTCCTGTTTGCAAATTTAGATTTGAAAAGTGGACTTGAAAAGGCTTTCTCAAAAACCCTGTCTGAATTAAAAACATCTAGATATCACAAAATAACATTGTTTCTATAAGTGGCAGCACAAATCTCTTCAGGCTGAAAGTGCCAAGTTTTCTTGTCTTGATGATCACCTAAAGGACAGTGTTCTACTCCACAACTCTCTTCATCCCCTCCAGGGAGCTGAAGCCCTTTAAACTTTGTTTTTTTGGTCCTGTGTTCTATGGTCAGTGTAAGAATAACATGTCCCACCTGTGCTTTGTATCATCTCTCTGCACCAGCCTCTGTACAACAGTACAACATAAACAAACCATAAGCTGTGGGGAAGGATTTAGCTAAATGTCATTAAACTTAGAAGAAATTTCACTGTAATTCCCTYCTGATATAGGATGTCCTTGACTGTATTTATCTGTTCTGGAAATGAGCAGTACAGAAAATAATTCATTAAAAAGTGATAAACTRCATTATCCTTCAGCAGTTGATAAATGCCATGACTCCCAGCTGATTGTAGCATATCTATAATGGAGTGTGGGGGTGTGGGCTGTGAATATCTTCGTTCTTCATTCTGAGGTTTATAAAATGCCTACAGCCACAATAGTGAGGCTTTATATACAAAAATTAAAGGCATAAATTTCATACACAGCCCACAGTGGGATGTGCTGCCTAAAATGACTGCTGCTGCTGTAGCTAGAAATTCATTGACAATCCAAGCAGGGGTGTAATGTAAGATGGAAAGGGACCAATTGACTGAAAAACAGAATCAAGTATCTAAATTTCCTCTCAAAAGGCTTATTCACAGTAGCATAGTTTTGATTCTGTACCAGGCTCAGGAACTAGCTGAGCTGAAGTACTGGTTTAGAATGACAGAAGTAGATTAGGGCAACCAAATGTTGCTCAAGGTTCTTTGCATGGGAGGTTTATACTAATCATACTCCACAACTGGTTAGTTGCTGCATCACTTGAAACACTGCTTTATTTTCTCAAATTTCTACCATCAAAGAGCAGACCAGACACACATGGAGGTTTCAGGCACCAGCAAGCCAGGAACAAAAATGGGACAGCCAGGAGTACAAAATGTTACAAGCAACAAGAACATCCATAAAAAGAGAACCTTGTAAAGTGTGTGGGAGAAGTGAGGCAGGACACAATGAGTGAGAAATAAAATATAGAAGAGAGACAGAAGGGATATGGGTGGCAAAAACACACTGACTGCCAAGCAGTCAAACCTGGGAGATGCAATGTCAAAAACAAATGTAAGAGAAGAAGAGGATGGTAATGGAAAGACACTAAAATGAATCTATGGGTTATCCTGTGGATATGAGTGGAGTGGGGGAAGCAGATATCAGAGAGAGGAATTTCCTCCTACCTTTGACAGYAAAGGAAGTGTGACCTCTAGAAAATGTCAGAATCTATATATAAAAAAGACCTAACACCCCATAGATGCCTCATGAACAGTATTCAGGACATTTAATTTGTATGGTTTTGTTTTAAATTCTTATCCTGATATTCTGAAGACTCTACAGGTGCTTCAGCCAATTAATATCCTAATCTGAGAAACTGAACATGCTTATGGGTAATGGACAAATAGACTCCAGAGAAATCTGGTACAGTGCTGAAAACAATTTAGTCTTCCTTAGATAATACCAGCAAGTAATCATTCATTCACTCTTGCATATTATTTATTTAGGAGATATACCTTACCAGAAGCCTTTATGAGATCTACCCAAAGCCTCTTGGATTCAAGATAAGCTATATTATCTTGATGCTAAAAAAGTAAAAGGAGACCAGAGTGGCAGACTTAGGCATGAGCTCCTGGCAAAAATTCATTCCTCAGTAGGAGTAATATGTCTGCTGTATTCCTACCTGTCTGTTACCTGAGTCAAAGTGAGCAATTGGCAGTACCCCACCAAAACAGAAAGTAACATTTAAAGCTAAAGAATTTACATGCATTTTTAAAGAAAATAAATGACTTAACAACTATCCAAAATTAAATGTGTTAGAACATGCATTGTCTGTGAAGCAAGGAACCAACCAAACCATATTTCCAACTRATCTGTGTCGTACATTTATTCCTTATTGCAATGCCACATCCTATGTTAACACCCTTAGAGCATTRCTTCCAGATGCTTCTCATATCAACAGACAATATATATTTTTTTCCTGTGCCTGTCAGAACTTCTTTCCCTGTTTCCTCCCATGTGCACTACCTATGTTTTTTCTTCCAACTGGACTAGAGAGAATATCCACTACAGTTTATCAGGTGCTATGTGCATCCCAAATGATCAAGTAATGTTAACTGACAAGGGATTTGCTGATTTACAATGGCTAATGATTGAATTCACCCTGTCATTCCCACAGGGAGGTACAATAAAAGAACAKAACATTTTTTCAGCTAACACAGGTTTCAGTGTCACAAAATGACATCTAAATTTAGATATTAATATTTAGGTATCCAAGGAAATATGACATCTCTCAGCTCCAATTTTATTCAATGGAGATCTCTAACTAGTCAACTGAGCCTAGGGAATGATCCAGCTGACAAATTTGCATCTGGGGACACCAATCCTATCCCTGGGCTTTGTAACTGTGGTGCCTCAGATCATATTTCTGTGGTTAGGAGTCCACCACTATTTGAGACACACTTGTTCACCATGAGGATTAGGCAAACTGGATCTAGGAGAGACAATTCTTTAGTGACAGGAGGAAACCAGGTTGAGTGTATATAAGTTTATATCAAAAGGCACTGAACAGTTGTGCAGGCAACTGAATTGAGACTAGGTCTCCACCAACTGTACCAGGAATTTAGACACCTACTCTCTGTATAGGTACCAACTATCCTAAAACACTTACATTTACATAGTCAACCTCTAACTGAAAATCTGCCAGGTTTGGCTGGATTGATGAAAGAGTCCCTGTRGAGAATATCTGATGGCATAAAACCAGTGTAAAGCTTTGGTTTCCAAGGTCTGGAAAACAATCTGCATAGAAAGCACTCAAAATAAGAAAATGTCAGAATTCGAGTTGCCTTAATCTGTCTCCCTCATGTGAATACATGATGGTATATTTTTTAATTACAAAGTCACATTTTTTCCCCAGAGGACCTCTACTTCATTCAGTGTGCAGATGAAACATTGCTCATTTAATGAGCAGCAGTTCAGTATTTTGTTTTCTCCTTATTCTTCACTGTGCAGCTCTAGGCCTTATTTATTGCACACAATTATAACACTGCTCAGAAGACAGAGTTATTAATTTTCTCATGGGCTTTTCTGTGTAACTCATCTCTATAATGCATTCATTTTCACAGCACCCTTTCAAAACACTTCCTCTATTCACAGATGAGATGTTATGCTTGGAGAGATTAAAGTCCACAGTATCCACAGACATGAAGTGGCCAATTTGAGTCACTAGGCWAATGATTTTTTTCAAGGACTTAACATTGCTTCACATTTATAAGCTCTGTRCACACCCTTGTTGGCATCATCCTTGCACAGAGTGCTCATCATTCCTGCAAATCAGATGCCAGGAATTAGCTAAGYACTTGCAAATAAAATAAAAACAGTAAACCATCATAAAAAAAAAAAAAAAAGGCTTGTGTGCCTTTATTAGCCTTATAGGCTTCTTGACAAATCTACCTCAATTTTTCATTCATCTTCACCAACCTGCTTATTCTCTGTCCCACCTTCCTCATCAAGTTTTCCTCCTGATTTTTCATTTAAATTCAGTCTCTTAAAGGAAACACACAGCAGCAGAAGTCACTAAAGACTTCTCAAAGCCTTGGTAGAACTTAATTTTTTCTTTAATGCCTAAAAAAAGGCTGTCTGTGGCAGAACTTGGACACAGACAGGAAAATTCTCACAGATGCAGGGTTTCTAGKGCTGTCTCTGGCATGCTGAAAGGGGGGTGTGTGGGCGTGTGGGTGTGTGGATATGTGTGTAYAGACATGAAGTACTATTACTTTTTCTCTCATCTTTAGCACTTCACCCTAGTAGGTGCCAAAGGAATTTGGCAAAGCAAAGAAGATGACAATGACTGCTTGGCTGTCTCCAGCTGTCTWATTTCCTGAACAAATGTGTATTTTGTCTATGCATGTAGATGTTCTTGAGAAGCCAAATCCAGTCTTTCATTTCTTCAGCTCCCCCACTTCTTTTTGTCTTTTCCACCCTCCTCACTTACAGAAGAATGGCTTTATTGCTGTCACCAAGGCAACCAAACACAAGACTGGACTCTGTTCAGCACAGTCTACATCTATCATGTGCCTCCCATGACATTTCAACTGAGTGATATTTAAACCATGCTAAGAAATCAAGAACCACTTGGTGTCATTCCCATGAAGCTGGTGTAAGAGGATATTGATTTTGCAATTTGATACTGATAACCCTCAGCACTTTCCATCCCTACCAGCTCTCATGGATATCTGCCCCTCATCTCAAACAGCTGCCTCTTGTTTCAGGCTCCTTCACAAAGAATTGTCTGTTTCCTTTGGCACCATCCTTTCTCCAGTTTTGGCAAGATCCCTTAAATGTGGAGCTTAATATTGTGAACATCATATCAAATGGCAGTTCCCTTAGGCCTCCTCCAAAAAACAGAGATATATCCTCAAAAAAAAAATAGAAATCCTGAGAGTCTTCTATAGAGTATCTCTAGGGACACTTACAAATAGTGGAGTAATGGACAAATTTTCTTCAAGAAAAAAAAAATTCTCCATATAAAGAGACAATTCTGACAGGATTGCAAACACAGCACTTTAGCATAGCAATCTTTGCTGTAATGTAGAAAATATTGYAAATGCAGAATAGAAATGAGATTATATTAGAAGTGAGAGTGATTAAAAGTTGCCATGACTCTATGCTTGCTAGAGCCTGAAAGATAAAGTCTCAGAAACAAAAACCCTCWAACTGAGAGGGTGTTGAGAGGAAACCATAAGCAGCAGTTTCCCACAGTGAATRTAAATAATGAATGCTGATTAATGAATATGCTAAAAAAAATAATGAGTAAAGGTAAAAGAAGACATCAGTTATATCAAAGGGAATGAGAAACACTTAATTTAGTTGTTTAGAAGCTTATGCAATCAGTACAAAAGGTTCCAGACTGAGAGTTAAACAAGAGCTCTAAAAGAACAAACAAGTATTGACACAGGAGTTACTGAGTTCATTTCATCCTGGTGGTGTTCATTTCATTCTGCTGGTGTTGATCTGTGTTAATACTTTGTGAGAACAGATTCCTTGTTAGTTTTTGCTAGAAAATGAGAAAAGCCTGACTGAGTAAATAACTGAAAGATAATGTCTATGATCTTAAAA
>CADDXX010000107.1:309342-343489 GCA_902810485.1 Alauda arvensis
AAAAAAGCAACAAAGTCCAGTCCACTAATCATTTAAATCAGCAGAAAAACTTCCTTATTTTGAGTCTGGACTGAGGAGAGCAGCCAAAAGAGCTACAACAMACCAGAAATAAAGGTCCTGTGGAAGAGAACTAAAAGACAACTGAATTACATTTGGTGGAACATGACTTCTAAAGCATTTCCCAGTTGGTTGTCCACTATTTCTTTAAAGGATTGAGATTCCATAAGTGAAATATTTGCAGTCAAGAAATCAAATCCTCTGGGCCTTGTGACCAAACAGTATCCCAAATATGAATCATCATAGGGCTCTTTTCTCACTCAGCTGTGCAAAGACTTCCAGTTCCAATTACACCAGCTCAGCCTTTTGTGGGATGCAGGGAATATTTTCTAATTGGTCTGCACAACTTTTCAAAATGGCTAGCAGTCAGTGAATTTCCCATTACAACTGAATAAAGGAAGTATGAAGCCATCAACAAATTGCTTTAYACAAGCTGAAAAATATTGACATTGAAACTGTATCATTTGGCCAGCTACCARGCATCCTCACTGTTGATGACAGAAAAGACATGGTTACCTTCTCTATGCTTTATTTCCCTGCTCTTTTAAAGTATTTTGACCTTGACTGATCCTCCCCTGCTATTGGAAAAAGGTACTCTGGTTTGATCATTAATCTCATGATGGAAATTTTCCAGCAGCCCTGAAATTATTTGRTAATTTGCATAATGTTTTTAGTGTGCTGGTGAAAGAAGGTAACTTAAGAGGGCATATCTGAAAACACCAATGCTCTGCCCAGCTGCCATAAAATGTATCAACAAGTCAGGGTGCAGTTGGCCCTTCTGCTAGTTATGGAAGATAAGTATGGTGCCATTGATTGCACACATGGCAGCACAAAACTGTTAAGGAGAGGCAGATCTGTTGGGATAAATGGCAACCTTGTCTGCTACTTGCACCTTTAAAGTTAGAAAGTGTCAAAAATATCATGGATGAAGAGACAAATCAAATAATTTGGTTTCACCATAAGTAATATGTTCTGCTGGGAAACTGAGAGGAACAGAGAATGGATATAAAAATGTACAATAATAATAATACCTCATACCTCGTATGACTTCTGTTGTGCCTAAAGGTATTCAGCTCCTCCAGGGTTCTCACACTCTACAGTGTATCAGGGCATATCATAATCTCATATATCTGATTAAATTATTGGTCATTTATCACTAAATTTCATGCCCTCTGGAACTGAAAGCACTAATTAGCCAAGTACGACCTGACCCACAGCTTTAGCAACAAAGGTGAAGATGTCTTGAGTTCTGACACATATTCTCAGTGTGGCCTTGGACGCTTCATTTTCTTATGCCTTCTCATGATCACATTTTCATGATTTAAGGAAAATAACATTTAATCAGCTATCTCTCCAGGRTATGTTAATGCTTAACCAATCAACTATGAAACACCATATTTTCCAGAGCTCTTGGAAATGTGCTTATAATCCTGCTGCTGAAGAACCTCTGTCCTCATGATACTATGAATCTTTAGCCTTTTCACAACMAATTTTAAAGGGAAAAAGACATGGGACTGTTGCGAATTCAGTCATCCCATCTGACTGCACCTGATCTTGTCTTGAAGTTAAGTACTCAAGGGCCAGTTTAGCACTTGGATGAGAAACCACTCAGGAATCCCACAGGCATGAGTCAATGARCCATGTTAAATTACAGAAACTGAATTAGTTCAAAGACTTTATTAGGTGCTGCCTTCATGACTGAGTATTTAAAAAACAGGAGGAGGAGAGTGGCTGGATAGCTAACTATAATGCATGCCTTTGAAAAACTGCTGATATTAAAACCCTTTTCTTTTTTCCTCTTCTGTTCTTTCCACCACTTATTAGCTGATTTTCTGCCCTGTGAGGACCTACCCATGCTCTGAGAAGGGGCAAGAGGGAATCAGCAGCAATTTGTGTTCCTGCCACAGGTCAGGCAGGAGAGTAGAAAGGAGCTCCTACTGTCCTGCTCCTCAGTCCAGCAAAATGTTCCCAAGCCTGTAATATTATAAAGCAAGCTGGAAATTTTAAAAAGTCAGGCAGGTTAGAGTAAGGAGCCCCTGGGAACAAGAAAGAAGATAAATGGTGGCTTCCTGTCTACATTTTCTTGCTTCACAGCAGCTAACAAAGTAAGCATTAGTTTTCTTTAGGGGCATTGCTTCAAATCTCRCTTTAATATCATGTTTAAAAGTTCCAGTAAAATTCTTAGTCTTTCAACAGTTCCCTCTCATGATACCATATTACTGATGGATTTTGGCAGTGACAAATGACAAAGCATGCCTGTCTCTGAAACCATTCTCATTTGTATTCTTTCCAGTTCCTTATCTGTCCCATGGGAATAAAAAATTAAAATTAAAAGATAATATTTCTCAGAATAATATTTAAGTAACATAAACTCTAGCAGTGTTTGCATGACATTAAATTTAGTACAAAGTACTTTCTGATTCCCCTGGATAGAAAGATATCTGGTTTAGACATTGCTGAAAGTGTTTTTGATTAAAACCATTTATTTCTCTGAAGAAATTATTTTTTTAAGACAAAAATTTTTACCTAGAAAATATGAAAACAGCTGATGAAGGTCTCATTAACTTTTTTGCTTGGCTTTACAGGTTTAGTKTTTTGAAATAAATGTAAAAATCACAGTATTTTATATAGAAAAAAATGTAATAGTGATATAATGAAACTCTTAARCATGTTTCAGTCAAACTCTTCAGTAGAACATTGGAACATTCTTAACATTTTTCTTGATTTACCAAGCTGAGGCCTGCTTTTCCTTTTGAAATACCCACAAGAGGTAAAGTAGCAAGGAATTACTCTTTTTAGAGGTTTGACATAGAAACATGTATCAAAAGACTTTCCTTCTTTCTTGTACATTTAATTACATAAAAAATACTAGTAGTGATATTTATGCAGCAGAAACTGTACATTTTTTTCTCATTTTTCAAGAATAAAGCATTTTCTCATTTCATTTCATTCAAATATTTTCTCAAATTCCTTTTTTGAGTAGCTTCTACCTGACTCACTGTTTGTGGGAATTCCAGGCCCACAAAAGTCTCAAAACCTTGTGCATGCAGGCCCAAATACAAAAAAAAAAAGTATATAGAGTTTGACCTGAGACCTTAGAAAAGGCTTTCAAGTTTAGAGATCATAGGTAAAAATGTGAGTTYGTAGTTTAGATAGAAACACATCAAGCTAAGTAGTTGAAAGTTTTAAAGTGTAGTACTGTAAACTTGCGTGTCATGAGATGATTGGACAAGAATGTCTGCACTGTGGCAGAGACATATAAGACAAATTAATTAGGGATTTGTGTGAAAGTAAAAACATTCTTTGTGGCAGTAGTTTATTGGCTAATTAACCTTTAAAAGACTTGTAACTTGTGGTCTTGTGACCACTGACCACAGACTTTTGACGTATGATGAAGACATTCTCGTCCTTCAATGAGACTGCGGCAATAAAAGATGCTTTAAAAGGTCTTGAAGTGGTCCCATCTCTCCTAAAGTCTGGACAACTGTTGTTCTTAACAAACTCTTTTCAGGCTCTTCTATTTGGTCTTTCTGTAATGTTGATACCCTTCTAATGCATACATGGTGACATCTTTGCCTGTATTTGTGAACTGAAACTAGACATAAATAGGACACTGGGCATGGCAAATTGCTGAGGAAAGATTGACTAAAACCTTGGTTGAACAAAGGAGAACTGAGTCGTGCTGTTGACACACCTGAAGGACAGGATGCCATCCAGAGGGACCTGGACAAGTTCAAGGAGTGGGCCAATGGGAATATCACACAGTTTAACTAGACTAAATGAAAAGTGCTGCAACTGGGTCAGGGCTACCCCCCAGCTCAACACAGGCTGGGGGATGAACAGATTGAGACCACCCCTGCTGAGAAGGAGCAGAGAAGGAAAAGAAAAACCTTCAGTGTGACCTATCTGCAGCCTTCCAGTACCTGATGGGAGCCTACAAGAAAGATGGAGAAAGATTTTTTACTATCTTCGAGGCCCCTTCCAACCCAAGCCATTCTATGATTCCATGATGATTCTATGAAATGTTTTTTTGAAGTGTTTATGCAGAGTGATCAATAAAGAAAGCAAGAGTAAGAACAAAGATGGTCTTTCCAAGAATAAAATTCAAATAAAATCTGGAAGTACATGATGAGTTTGGGACAGGAACTCATGGACAAGGGTGGCGAGCTGCAGAAGGAGTTTAAGATTAATACTTGTGCATGATACATGTTTTCTAAGGCAAGATGTGTTGGTACTGTAGAAGCCTTGAAAAAAAATTAACAGAGCTCTAGGAGCATAGACAACTATAGTTGCAGCAATTAAGAGAAGACTGTTGGGACACAGGCTTTTGCTAGCAAAAATGAAGAGAGAACAGAATAGTCCAAGGTCATTATGCAAGAAAAAGTACACAGCACTGACTACCAGCATTAGAGGACAGGGAATGGAAGAAAAGTGATGATACGGAGAAGAACTGAAAGTGCACAAGAGAGTTGTGAAATACAAGTATTCATGCAGCRAACTGGACATGGAGCAGGAGAGCCAGAAAAACATTATCAGTGGTTGAATCTCTGTGATTTTGTTAGGTATGAAACAGRGAGTTTTAATGAAATGCAGTGAAATATGGGAAAGGAGGAGATATAATTACTAGCACTAGTTGCACTGTAACCGAAGACCTCAGACATCAGGAGTCAATGCTGAAGAGAAATATATTCTAGACTGGAAATCATTGTCAATGAGAGCAGACTGTGAAAAGGATGAGGGTGAAGAAGACATTTAAGTTGGCTGAGGAACATAAGTGGTGATCTTGTCAAGGGCAGATCAGGGATGCCTCAGAGATGTTAGCATTAAGAGGTGAGGAAAAGACAAAAAAAGAAACTGCTGAATATAACGAGCTTGTATTCTCTAGGAAAGGTCATTTTAGACAGAAATAATCTACCTTTTTTGTTTATTTTATTTTCTAGAKTCAAGAATTCTCCCATTTTCTTTGATAAAGGTTTAAGTGGAGAAATACCCTTTCAATGTGTGAGAGAAAGAAGGTTTTTATGTGTTTTATATGTTCCATAGCAATTGTCATTTTATTCTGAACGACAAAACCCATATAGTCGAGATASCACCAAGAAAGACTGTCTGATTTCAAATATTTCCAAAAGAAGGTTACTTAAGGGTCATGGAAATGCATTATGCAAAGGGACGTGTAGGTGAAAAAGAAAACAAGACATCCTTCCATCAACAATAATCTATATTAAACTGTGGAAAAGTCTTCTAAAGGAAGCGCAGAAGCTCTGTCCCTCAAGGTTTTAAAATTAGGTGGAATAAAATAGTAGAAAACTATAGAGTGTGATATTATCTTGCAGTGCTAGTAGGATAATCTAATTGATCTCTTCCAGCTATAATTTTTATAATTATAAATCCATGGCTGGTGTGTTTTGCTGCCTCAGCTCACCGTGGGTATACAGTGATTGTAGGTTTGAAAGAGTGGTCAGCAGGAAAAGAGAAAAAGAGTTAATGAAAGCAAAAGAAAAAAAAAAAAGTGCCTCCCACTAGAGAGGTAACTGGCAGCATTAACAAATATCTCAGCAAGTCTGATTTCCCATGAGACTACCTCTGATAGCTAAACCCAGGCAGCCAAACCTGAATGGAAGGCAATAATAATTAGATTCTGATGAGTGAAGAGCTCACAGGAGGACCAGCTTTGCAGGAGTTAATGAAAGGAGAAGGAAATATCCAAAATTTCCAAAATGTTGAGAAGGTAATTTTATTATGGAATAGTCTTTTAAGTGGTTAGATGTTTCTTGCTGACCTATTTATGTAAGGAAAGACAGATGCAGAGAAAATGGCTGGCACCTTAACAAAACTGATCACAGCTGGGGGTGTGACTATGTGTGCATTTCCAGTGCAGTAGGATTCAGGGTGACCCACAGCTGTTATTCAAAGTCAGTATCAGACCATTTAATTTTCTGCTTCAGTTCCTTTCCTCTTCCTCTCTCGAACCTGAGTGTTAYGACCATTCAGCATCTTCTCTTACGCTATTCTTCCTCCTCATTTGCTTTTGCTCTAAATGCTGTTTTAGGAGAATAAAGTCCCTCAGTGCAGTATCCATCTTCCTGAACTAATCTGAACTTGGAGCAAGTGCTAATAGCTCAATAAGCATTTTCTGACCTGTCTCCGTGAAGAAAACTTGAACCACAGATGTGAATGTATTCACTGCTCAAAGTCACTGAACACTGAATAGGATTAATATTTGTGCYGCTGGTATGGTGTCTCTTTGTTTTGGAACTAAGTCACCAAATGAACATTTAGAGAAACACCCAACCCACATTTCAAGAGAGGAAAAATATCAAGTTGCTATTAAGCTATCTTCCAGAAACTGCATTTTTTTCTGGAAAGGTGCTCTTCCCCTGGAATAAAATGGTTCACYTATTTAGGAACTCTCATTTTCAGTCCATACAATTTCTTTCTTCTCTTCTTTGTATCACCAAGCTGTTATTTAACAATTGCAACAGAAAAAGTTATATTTTCTTCATACCTGCAAGCTACTCTCTTATTTTAGTTCCTGAGTGTCAGTTTGTCTCCAGGCTCTTCCTGTGCATCCACAGGTATGGGTGCCACACTAATCAGCATTATTCCAGTAAGACACTGCTATACTGCTGTACACATTAGTGCTGCAGCTGGAAGCAACAACTGGCTGATACGTCCATTGACTTGGAAGGGTGGTTTGTCCCTCTGGGAAGCAGAGATTATAGATTTGAACAGTGAAGGTAATTTGTAATATTAAGAAGATGATAAAATTGCTGCAGCAATACGTGGAATATATTTTAAATTAAATATTGCCTTCACCAACTGAATATCTTTTAATGTTCTTCCCTTCTTTCATAATGCCCGTTTCCTGCTATTTGAGTACAGAGAATCCAGTCTCTTGAGAGATGAACTAACTACCAACTCTTAATGTTATATTCCCACTGTAGAGGGCACTAAATGAACTAGGACTTCKCCCTATCCCTGAAAATGGAATTGGGCAGGTACCCTGTGTTTTTAAGGGCTGGTTCTGAAATCTTTTTTTACAGATCCCTCAGAACAACCCTTCTGCTATGTTTCAAGTCTAGTTTATCCTCCTTCCCCGTATGAGCTTTGCTGCTCATCTTACCCTCTCTATGATTTAATGCAGACTTCCAGCTCTTATTGTAACTCATACACTGTCAACCCTTGGTCTGATCAGTCCACAAATAAGATAGGTGGCTTTGTTTCTCTTATTCTGAAGTTGAACACTATTCAAAAGCTTCTATAATGTACAGAATGGGCCATTAGGTCTTAAAAATCTGRTTTCATTTGTGAGTTATTTTATTTACACACAAAGAGTGAGGTAACAGAATGTCAGACATCATTCACACCTGAAGGATAAAATACTTTTTATAGCCTTATACAACCAGATACTAAAATCTGTATAATTTATGATGCATTTACAATGCTGTAAAGGCCATATTTGTTCTTCATATGTCATAATTCTCATTTCTTGGCTCCCAGGACTGTGAAGGGATTTATTGTGTCATCTCAAGTCTACTTTCCTAGGAAGAATGAGCAGTTTAGGCCACTAGATTTACCATTTACATCTGTCCTGTATGGAGCTGCTCTGCAAACTGTAATATCACACTGGGATTGATAGGATACTACAACAAGCTGCTATTTCTAKATGGTAAAAGCATCTTCACTGTCTTTACTATAAATTCATCTTAAAAATATAAAACTTGATTTAGATCTTGGAGTGGCTAGSTATACATCAACAGAGACTCAGAAATGAAGCACAGGAAAGCTTCATTTAGGAAGGTTAATTGAGCCCTTTCCCATGGTAGGAGAGAACATGTTTTGATCCATATTGTCTTCATGTGGTTGGATGTTCAAGTTTTCCCACTGGGATTTAAGAACTTTCTCCCATGCAATCTTTGTACTCATATTGAATAATAGCTTTTAAAAGGAAGAGTCCTATTTCAAGGTTCTTAGCAAGACTACTGATGAAAAAAAMCAATGAACTTTGGAAATATCCCTCATCAGAATTAGTTGTGTCACTGTACAAGTGCCTGAAGCAGGAAAAAAGGCTTGAAATAAGAAAACTCTTTTAAACTGTTTGAGAGTGCTGATAATTTTTTGCATATAAGACAGGRTTGGATTCATGCCATCACAATGTAGGCATCTAAAATTTAAGGATGAGATTCAGCTTCAAAAAGATGAATGATTAAATGTCCCAGAATATCTTGCCTGATCTCCAGTTGTGCAAGTCTCGAATATCCTGGGGCAGTTCTGGTGTCAGTACTTATATATCTTCTGGTAGCTGAATACTACCTCTAAGTCTGTAGCCTAGGAAAGTCCTCTAGGTTCTCTCTGTCACCAGTGATGAAAGAAAAAAGTGCCCAAGGAGTTATTTACTTCAACAAGATTTAAAGTTTATAAGATTTACTGTCCTCTGAAGATACTTRCCTATTCATGCATCAGAGGGAGTYTAAACAAGAAATTAAATTAGATCCRAAACAAAAGGTAGCTAGGACAAGACTCAGTCTGAGATTAAGACAGCTGGTACTCATTTCTTCATGACTATACACTAGAGAGAAAGACTCAGGAGTCCTTCTTACATGCTAAGAGGATCCTTTGCAATCATGTTACAATCACAACTCTATAGAGGAAACTGCCAGAATAAGACTGTACTTTTTTGAAGAACCCTTCCAAAACACATAAGAATAATTTAAAATTTTGACCTAAGTCTAAAGGTTTAATTCTAATCTAAAAGCCTGGCCTACAGTCTTGCCCAYGTACACACATGAATGAGTACATTATTCTCTCAAAAAGGGTTTACAGATTTTCTCAGAAATCTTATCAAATTCTAAGGACATTTTCCCTCTGTGGTTTAGGTATTTCCTAAACAGTTACTTATACAATTATGATGTYGCTTTGAACCCCTGCCTGTATAAGAATTATAACTGCTTACAAAGCTTGGCCATATACAGTTTMTTCCAATCAGTGTAATATTTCAGTAGTCTTTACCTCAAATAGCTGCAATGTCAAAACCAGACAATATTAGGTGTGAGAGATTTGGGTCTTGGRTATTTGGTTCCCATTTATAAGAGACAACTGGAAGGAAGGCACAAATCAAATGGCAGCAAACTTAACTCTTGRCATGTCTGCAGAGTGCCACATGATGAGACCACAGAATTTAGACTACTGGAATTTTCACTTTAATGATACATAAAATGATTTTGTTYTGCCTCTACAAGGCAACTGGGAGAAGAGTTTATAGGTGGTGACAAGCTCATAAATTCATAATGTACTAGAAATATCACAATTAATTCAATAAATTGTTTTTTGAAGTACTTTCTGGAGAAAGTGCTAAATTAAATGGGCCCCAAAAGTATGGTAGATTTAATAATGTAATTTATACCAGAAAGGAGAAACATAAATCTTGTGGCAGTTTACAGATGTTTTTACTTAATATCTCTTATCCAAAAGATCTGACAAGATGAGGCCACCCCAGTGTTCTTCGATGGCAAAGCCCCTAGGGCTTCTACACTTTGCAACAAGTAGGAAATCCTTATTAATCTCTTTAGCATTTGTTGTAATGACATTAATCATGATGTTCCAGTATTAATTCAGATGTCATATATAATTCCACAAGAATCCCACTGAAATTTAAACAGAGCAAACCTCATCTAATTGGAGTAGGAAACATAAAATAACTCAGTGTTCCAATTTTACTGAAAATAATCACRACTCATTTCTAAAGCCTAGCCAAGTTAAATGAATATGTTAGCCCTTGGAATAGCATTGAGTGTATTCCRCTTATTTGTGGAAGTCACATTTATGTGGGCTATATTTTGCCTCTCAGTTCAGCATCTGTCAATGGATTCTTATGAAATAAAGCGTCTGAGTATTTAAACACTCATTCAGACTTGTTATTTTTTATACCAGATTTTATGTCATTATGCATTATGTTTACTGCATGTGTAATTTGCCTAATGTGTACTCAAAAACAATTTGACAAAGCCTGTTTACACTGTTGAATCTCTTCATCGGTGTACTTCAACTCTGCTTTGGAGGAGAACTCTGCAGAACCTTAGGGATAGCTTCCATCTTATTTTGTGGGTGAGRGATTTTGTTTGTTTTTGTTATTTGGGGTTTTTTTAATTGCAAAACACAGTAAAGAAACCTTTCAGTGTATTACTTATACAGAAAGATTATATTCCTCTAGAGTGCTCACAGCAAAGAATTCAAAAGTTTGATTTTGAAATATACATGCTGACTTCAGCACACCTCCTCACAGTAAGGTGTTCAGTCTAWACCTTAATTGAGCTATCAGTGGCTAGAGGTGGGAGAAATAGGTAATCATCCCTTTGTTTCTGTTTAGTAACAAGCTGACAGCTTTGCCAAGGAAAGAGAACCATGGCAACCAACCAAGAGTAATGAGTCTTGTTCCAGAGAACAGGAATTTTTCAGTGAGAAAGAAACAAGGGAAGATTTGTTCGTACTTAACACTCAGGGCACAATGCAGCTTTTATAGCTTGATCATGAACTGCTGGCCTCAAATCAAAACATTGTCATTTGCTGCAGTAGATGCAGATCAGATCACTAATTGGGTATAGAGACTGGAGTACACCAGAACACTTTCTTGCAAGAGAAAATTACTAAAATATATTTGTTTTGTAACATAAGAGCATTTATTCTGCTATTTGAAAATAGCACTTAATGGGTTCTGAAAGTTTTAGTAGGACATTTAATGTAATAAATTTGCTTTTTATTCATGTAACAAAAAAAAAATGTTAGGCTAATGATTAGGTTCAGTGGGTTTTCCACTCTACTGTCAACTTTGCTTGTAATCTTGGATGAACAATTTATGACTACATGCTTTGAGATATTTAATGCATTAGAGTGCAGAGCATAAGGGGATTTCATTTATTTATGATAATTTATCACTGGGGATTTTACTGTTGCAGACAAGAAGGTGCCCCACACATAACCATTGTGGAATAGTTCTTTGGAAACTAACTAAATGAGGTTAGGAAAAAACAGGAAAATATTCATGGAAAAGAGATRGGAATTATATCTATAAGTAGGGATCTGATCATACTCAGGTTCTCTGGCAAGAAAGTAATCTCTGTACTTCAGTAAACTCTGATATGATCCTCATGCTGGCATTAGAAGAATCAGTCTTCTGTTCCTTTTTCTCAAAAAGAGGAAAGACAGACTGTCTCATGAAAAAGGAAGATTTACTCAATCCATAGTATTTAATTTGTCAGCCAGCACCCCAGGAAAGCTGAAACTCTTGTACCCAAGCAGTCTGTGAGCATCCCATTAGGAAAACTGTTCCCTCAGCAGTCCCACTAGATCAGTGGATGGTTCAACTGACTTATTCAGGGAAATATACTAATAGCATAAGGGAGACCTCTCAGKGGGTCTTCCTCTTTATTTGAGTATGTTCCCTGCTGCCAGCAACTGCCAGTGCAAATGAAGGACTTGGACTTACAGTTTRTGGGATAACACCCTTTATTAGTATRAAATTGTGACAAGTTAAGGTCTGAGGGTAGTCAATGATAGTATCTGACTGGAAAAACATATTCAAAGACAYRTAGAGRCAAGCTCTAATGCCCAATAAAGGTRTTTTCACTTTAAAGAGTGGATAGAGTGCGGTTCCTGCCCAACAAGCATCCCTGCAGGGAAGAAGACAGGTTTGGCCTGTCAACAGATAAATACAGTTACAATGTAACTAACTCRCTAACTTTTCCCTCATTCTCAATTTTATAATATTTCTTCATGTTTAGGTGGAGTTTGAGTGATTYTACTCATACATACCTGTGTTACAGACTACTGCAAAATTCTCACACTTTGTTTTTAAAGATACACTCAAAAAACTAGAGCACATGCCTGGTGAGGGGTTGCCAGACCTGGTAGTCGGGTAACTTTGGGATGGAGGTGTGSGTTAGCATTACCACTAGGCTGTAATGAACCAAGTTAATGTGAGGAGAGTGATTTCACCACAGTTGTTGGCTCAGCAGCAGGACATATTGCCCTCTCTCCCCTGGSTGACRGCTGTTCTGCAGTTTCTTAGCTGCAAAGTCCCATTGAGTTCCCCTCCCTGCAAAGATTTCCACAGAGCCTGGCTGCTATGTCTCCACTCTGTTCCATTCTCCTTAACACATGCTGCGGCTGCAGACTGTGGGTGTGAGGAATCACCATGGRAAAGGTTTTAAGGATGCYAACCACATTCCATCCAGCAAGTAGTAACTGTATTTTACCCTATGATTTCCATACCATTATAACCTCTGTTAGGATTTGAATAAAAGTTCTCCATTTCCTCTAATTTTATCCCCATGCATCTTTCCACATGAACATACACCATAATAAGCAGTGAAGTGTTCTCGCTTGAGACAAAATTAGAGCACTGATCTGTGGCATAGAGAGCTCTGCTCTTCTTGCTTCAGCACAAGACAAGGCTGCTCTTCCTTGAGTGAGGAAAGTGGACCAGACTCCAATGTAATGTACTGTCAGCTGTGAATCATTGCCAACCTACCYAGCAAGAGCTATTCCATTTTGAACACAAAATTAAATATTCTTTAAGCCAGTGGAAAAGATTGATTATAAAGGCCTCTTTTTATTATGCCACGTGGGATATGGGAAAATGAAGTATCTGTCTGTRCTCCTTGGTTATTTATACAATGCATACAACCTCCTACAGAGGAAGATAGAGAGAACCACACACAAATATTCCATAATTACTGGGCAGGCCCAATGTTTATGCTCTGAGAAACTATCTTCCTTTAAACCAAGCTCAGAAAATTAGTCTAGGTCCTTAAAATCTTGCAAGCAGCTACCTCCTGCTTGGATGAGTATGCAGGGATACATTTCATTTCATGTGCTTCAAGATTTCAGATTGGCTGAATTTGTAAATCTGAATGTCCAGGAAAAAAAAAATTGAGACACTTTAGGACTTGTCTTATCTCTGCATTATTAAAGGTGTAGGATCATCAAATTTCCTTGATTTTATRTTTTTACAGATTAAAGGTCTATTGTGTCTGACTTCCAAGAACTCCATCTCCTTCCTAAACACTTTGGTGGAGATAAGGTTCTGTTTTCAAAAAGAATGGCTCTTAGGTATTTGTAAAGCTTCTAGGATGCCTGGAGAAATTTAAAAAACATAACTCAAAAGCAAACTAACAAAAAAACAAGCAAGTGAACTAAGAAACAAAGTCAACAAAAAACTAACAAAAATGTACAGAAAAAAAAACCTTTCGATAAAGTAGCCTTGCTTGCTTCCTTCCTTCACATTTGAGGAAAACTATTGTTAATATGAAGAATGACAGACTCTTTCAGCCCAAAGAGATCCCCCATTTCTATAGCAGCAGCTATGATATGAAATCATGGATGAAATCACCTTAAAATTATATTATCAGTCCTACTTTGCACTCATGCATCTAATATTAAGGTTTTTTCAGGTAAACTAGTGGATTTTAGAGTATTAGAAATAAAACAATTGTAAGCATTTGGGGGTTTMATACAGGTACAAGGTGATTTTGTAGTACCCTCCACAAAGGTGCTCACATGGATATAAACCAGGCACCTAATGATAGAGAAGTGAAAACCCCGCTGCAAGCAACTTTGTGGCACTCAAAGATACAGAATTCCCAGTAGCTGGGTAACCTGTTGAAATCTCCTCTGTCCCGCCACAAAATTTTCCTGTCCAGGCTTTGTCTCATGGCTTCAYCTCTATCCCATCCTCTTCCCTTATATAACTGTCACATTATATCTTCCTTTGCTCCAAGCTTCAGGGTATGGAAAATTTCAGACAAAACACTTAGTGCAACACAACCTTTACACAACTTAACATGTAAAATTGACAGYACTTCAAATCTCATATGTAAAATAYGCACTTTCAAAGATTTGAATAGTTTAAGAAAAATTACAGAAAGACCAATATGATTTCAGTCTGCTTCTCATTTATTAAGAGAGATTTTCCTGTCTTTTTTCCATAGTTGATCAGTCTGGTACAGAGCTGCTGAGCAGTGGTGGCAGGTATAAACTTSGCCTGCTAATGCCATATCATCACTGATGTCTTCAGCTACTTCAGGTTGTCATGCAAACACTCACCTGAGTTTTCAGTATTTATGTGCTCAGTATTTATGTCCTGATTTACAAAACTGCCGATCTCCCRCAGTTCATTCTGTCTTCTCATCCTTAATGGTAGTAGTAGCAGTGCAGTATGAATCACTTCACAATCACCAGATKAAAAGCTCTTGGGAGCCAGCTTCTCATTTGCACTAAGAGCCTTTACATTGCTGTGGAAATATGAGGRAGATTTAATGTGGGTGTAAATTACATTTTTGCTTAACCGCAAATCTAGTTTTCATTATCACTGTCTTGGATAAATGAAAAATATTTGTACATGTAGAATAACACCTCTTTTTATTAGTGCACACTGTCCTTTGTATAATTGCATTATTCCTATTGAATAACCTTTCTCAGTTCATTTCTTGTTCATGGAGAAAGCCTGAGATAATCATGGATCATAGGCACAATGACATCTTCAACAGAATTATTAAAGCAACCACATTCCTCAGGATGATTTTTTCTTCTTCCCTCTCTCATCATGAAGCACATCGAGTAGGAGTTATTTCCACTTTGTTCATACAAGTGAAAATCTAGGTGACTGGATTAACCTTTTTTCCTCACCAATCCACAGAAAGGAGAGGAGTAATTCCAAGAGGAGATTCATCTGATTGTGTTAAGATAGTTGGGATAAATTGCTTCCCTGAAATTTCTAGCCTAGACAACTAGATAAAACTGCTGCTTACATTTAACAGCAAACGTTATTGATCTGCAACTCACACATTGTGGACAAAAAGGTATTTTTGGAGTGAGACAGTGACAACATTCTTTTCTATATTTTTATGGATTTAATGAACTGTTTCAGGGGGAAAAATGACATTTTTTTCTTAGAAACTTTGAGAAATACTGTTCTTTGCTTTACAAGAAAATGTACCCATTTTCCTATGCAGCCAGGTTTCTGTGTCAAAGTTATTGACAGTAAAGACAGGTACCTGTGAGTGAAACTAGTTGTAGCCTTTACCAAGAAAACTTCAGTTTGAACACTGTAAGACTGAAAGTTTACAAATCTTTGAATTACAAGGAAAGAAATCACAATTACAAAAAAATAAAAACCCTTCCTCCTCATTCCATGAAATAGGAAAGGTAGGAAAGATTAAAACTGACAAGTATAAAATCCTTAAATACCACAAAGAATTCTATCAGAGAATTTCCTTACATAAATTATACAGTGACAGTTATAAATGGAAATTGAAGAACAACAGATCAGAACAAACAATTTTTCATGCAGAAAATGTATGAAGGAAGATTGCTGCAAGAATACTGACTTGACTAAAGAAACAAATTCCCCTCTAAATCAGGAACAGTGATATGTTTGTATAATTTTGATATGCTACCAACTCAAGGACCAGGCATCTAAATGAAAATGAGTTTATCAAAAAAGTTTACTCTCTGGAAAACAAACCTAGGAATTTCATCATCTTCAATGAGTCTAGAATATTTTTGAAAATAATGCTGTTTTCAAGTTCATAAACTTTATAAAAGCCTTACAGATTATTTTTCTGAATCTAAGCTCTCAGAAATTTATTTTCCACTCTGTTGGTTACAAACAGTTCAACAGGCAAAAATAGAAAAAAATTATTGATTCATGAAAAAGAACTTTTATAAAACAGCAGTTGCTCATGACTGCTTTGCCCATGTTATTYATTACAAATATGGCTACACAGCATTTTGTTATTTCATATTTAATAGTTTGACAAAAGCAATCATAGGACTCAGAAACATAATGCAACAGAGCTGAGGATTGCTATGAAGTTGGAATTTCCTAAAATAAGAGTTTCTGAGATTCTACCAGGACTTGAGAAAGTCTGCTTTATAATCATTTCTACYATCTCCTGTGAAACAAGATCTAAACACATATTTCTCACTGAGTCAGTAAACTATTTGGTACTCTATTGATAGGCAATAGTCTAACTCAAGGCAGTTTCAAACTAGTGGATCATGGCCTACAGCTTTCATTTTGCAGTCCTMTGTACCTTAAGCCTGTCACTCCAGCAGTTTAATACTTTTTAAAGAAAGCACTGTTAAGGAACAGAATGAGCAATGAGTAACACATAATTTACAGGAGGGATAAAGCAATGCATTGCAATTTATATGTATTTTCTCTTTGGAGCAGTAGATATACACCTTCTTACAGGGAAAATATTTTTAAATGCAGTTCTGCACACTCTGTCCWGTACAATGTGCACCTGAAAYAGAAGTGCTTAATAGTTTATGTWACAATTCACAAAGCAATTTATTTTGCATATGAAATGCTATGTGCAATCATCCAAAGACTGYRCTTCTAATTAATTCACTTTTTATCATGATCTTAGCAAAATCAGRTGAAGAGTAAAGGAAGGAGAAGGGAATTTTCACATTGTTAATTTCAGACAATTACAAGCATGGGAAATGATGAACCTGTATTCTGTAAACAGTCAGKGGGGAGTGATAGGAGGCCTGATGTTAGGGGGTGGTGGACAGTTAGGCTGTTCATGCTCTATGGACTCTCAATGTCCTTTGCAATTCTGTAAGGAGCAGTGGTTTCCAAGTTTGTGAAATATKAAATGGAAGAGCTTATTCAGCCTTACTTTGCATGTGCACTTTGGTGGAACATCAAGAGTATATTTCATTTGTAAAGTATTTCCACAGAAAATATAAATAAAAAAGTAATTTACTAATTTTCTTTGAGACTATCTGGACCTTTTGGTACAAGATAGACAGCATAATAGCTGAATGGACTTTAATTTTAATTCTTTTCCCACCCTGAGTGCTTGATTCACATTGTCTTATAAAATGCTTGGCATTCTGCAGGAAACAGGATTTCTAGCCTGTTCCATTTTTTTTTTTTTGGGGGGGCAGGGTTTCACACAATCAGCAACTGGGAAATTATTAACAGTTTTAAGACAAACTCTTAATGATCACTGGCTAAGCACAAAAAAATTATTTCTTGTTCTCTTTTTCATGCCTCTCTCTTTTGTTTGAATCCTCATAGCATAAGATGTGCATGCCATAACAGGGTGAGCAGATATATAGATGATTTATATATATATAATGAGCAGACTGTATAGATGATTTTACCCTCTGATTATCAGTAGCAGCATCATCTAATGGGGAATGACTGCATGCTTTTCAGGAATGGTGTGGAGTGGAATAAAAGAGCTTTGAAAGCAAAATAAACACTTGAGGAAACAAGAATATGTGGAAGAAAGATCTGGCTGCACAATRAGCAGTGAAGAGGAAACTTGAATAAAATTAATAATAAAAGACTGAGTGGAAATAAAGAAGAATCAGGCAAGAGAATTAAGGTGAACACTGTTAAAGAAATTAACTATAGAAAATTCTAAGAAGACAGTGAGATTTATTTTTTTCCACGTTCCCATTTCCAGATTCTTTTTTTTTTCTGATTATCAAGAGACATAAAGTACCTGCTTAGTGATAAATTTCTAAGGTTCTCTGTTCATTGAAGATGAGCTAGAGTCAAGGTATTGCATCTGAACAAAATCCCAGATTACAAAAAYGTTCAGTGTAACTCATCTGACCTACCTGAATAGATCAGTATATTGGATACAGTCATTTCATAACCCARTGCAATTTTCAAATTTACTCTAGGCTTTGAAAATCTCACAAAGGTTTCATTATACCTTTAASTCCCGAAGTATTGCAGAAAAAATAAACACTACTTCTGCCTTTGACAGCTCTGTGCTACCAAAATTATTCTTCTTTTGATGTAACTACTGCTTAGTCAGGTCTATTTTTCAAACAAAAGTTGAGACTTACAAYACTCCTCACAGACATCAGGTCACTCTATAACCTCTTGAGAGTAACCTATTCTATTTACCAGTCATTGACACTGTGACTTAACAAATAAGGTGCTTCAGTTCTGTCATGTTATTCTGTTTTTTCAAAGCGCAGAGAATTGTCTTAATTTTCAATTTCTTACACCAGAACTTCAGCTGATAGAATTCAGGTGGGGACTCCACTGAAGAGTCACTAATTTCTGCTACCTCAGGACCTCAAGCAGATGTCTTTCAGATGTTTCAATCCACTCAGTGGTGTTAATTTAACAAAACCTGGCTTTGATTTGTCCGTAAAGTGCAGTGGATCACAAAAAATAATTTGTTCTAGGTGTTATTACAGTGTATAGAAAAGTCATTTATAATAAACTACAATATATCAAATACATCTATATTCAAATATAAAGACACAGTAGACAAGCACACAGACACATGCAAACACATACATATATTTAAAAAATAATAAAAATTTCTCTTTAAATAACACATACATATGCATGGTACCATTTCATGTCTTTTGGATGAATTATTGTTTAGAAAGCTGATCTATTGCAAAAAAGTGCTGTTATTTCTGATTACAAGGCCTGTTAAATGGCTTCTAGATGAGTGAAGGAGAGACATATGCCATAAAGAAAAGCTTGGGATTCATTTTTCTTGCTTGTATGCAGTTGCCAGGTTCAAACTAGGTGAAGTGTGTTTTAAATAGTTTGCCTTAAGCACTAGCATATGAGCTGGCATGAAAGATTACCATCCAAAAGGCAAATTCATTTATTACCAGCCCTGGTAGCATTTGTCACTTTATTCACTYGGGTAGCAAATATGTCACCCGGACTTTCATGGGGAATTAAACCATTGTGCAACCTGACAATAACAGGAATATTTTTAGCAGCCATGACAGGTATCTGGTACTCCTGTGTCTACACATTCTTAGTCACAATTCCCTTAACAGGTATTTTGAAAATAATCCCTTGGTACACCTCTATCCGACCTTCTTGCTGCTTGATGGACAAACAGTTCTAGGCAGTGAGAGCTGCTCACCTCTCTGCTGTCCCTGTTATGCCACTACAGCATGACAGCAAATTGCTACAGCAAATTGTTTTAATAACTTGCCACAAWGAAGAGCACTCTGCAGTAATCTACCCACGCAGTGACAAACTGTAGTGTACTTTGCTCTGTAGTTCATTCCACATCTGAATGATGCAGGACCTACAGAYTCWATAACTGCCTAAATTTTGGATTAAAGTAATACAAGTGAAGGGAAAATCTGAAAGTAATATTCATTTCYGTATTTCTTTTTTTCCAGAGTACAATTTGGAATTTCTCAGGGTCAGTAGTGCAAATCAATGAAACTTCCACTTTTATGAGTTAAAACAAAAAAAAAAAAAAAAAAAGAGTAACTTTTAATATTTTAAAAATTGGACCAAGTAAAGCCAGAAACATTACATTAAAAATGAAAATTATTTCATGCAACAGAACTATTTGAAAAGTAATTTTCACTTCACCATTTGTTCAGATGCATCTTTCATAAAGAAATTTCTGCTGTATTGATCATTATCTTCAGGAAACATGAGGTGAAATTTCATAATTTGCTTCTCTTATCCACCTGCCAGAGCATCCTAAAGTTTTGGCTGGGACTCTAGAGAGGTATACCCAYACTGCACCTTGTGATTTGGGATATATATGCCACAGAAATGGTGTGTACAGCAGCTTTCACCTATTCTTCTTGCAATGTCACTTGACAAGTGCTGAGCAGGCAGAACAGTCAAAAACATATCTTAGAATAGCTTTCCACATTTCCTTAACCAAGGGTGAAAAACAGGAGTTCAAGCTGCCTACAAAGCAAGCATGTAGGTCTTTTGGGAMCTAAGGGTTTCAGGACAGTCTTGGGATCTGAGAATGCCAATAAGCAACACATTAGAAGGCAAATACAGAAGTATAAATGAAGACCCAAAATGGGAGACAGAAAGGCACATGACAATCATAGACTGCAGAGAGAGCTGCCAAAGGAAGGGGGCAAAGATCTTAGGAACCTCCCAGCAGGGACTTATTAAGTAAATACCTTGGTTTCCTAAAGGCAAAAAGAATGGAGCTAAAGTTAAAGGTCTCTAATTTTAGTGATATCCTAAGGCTAGAGGTGTCAATGTCACCTAATGATCCAGAAATATTGACATGGATTCGTAAGTGTTACCTTTCACAGAGGATCAGAGCAATTAGTACAGCGCCTATATCAAATTCAGAACACTGGAAAATCAAAGTTGCCTCTGGACTTCAGGCAATTTTAAAAGTGCATTACAGATCTCTTCTCAGTGACCTTCAATCAGAAGGGTTATTACACCCTTAGAGGTCTAAGACCCTGGGTGTCAATTGATGCACATAGATTTCCAACCCTCACAAAGCTAAGCTTTTTTGGGAAGAAAATACAGTGCTTCTYTTCCCTTCTATCCACAACTTCTGCAGCACTTCCAACAAAGTGATGAAATATGAAATACCACAGCACTCATTCAAGAGAGGAATACACTATTTCTGGTCTGTCATTCCAGAATTTCTACTACAAGACTGTGGGAAAGGCAGTCATTAAGGGGATTGTTGACTATTTCCTCAAGCTAGCTGGCCTTGCTAAAGCAGTACAGAGTTCAGGGCAGACTAACATGTAATATTTAGCCCAGCTTTGCAGAAGGATTTTGCAGCCCACAGTAAATTCCAGGCTGTTGCCAAGGCACTGCTGCCAGTAAAATGAGAAAGTTACAGTAACATGATCTGTACCCACACCTTGATCTATGCTGCAGGTGCATCACAGGGCTCCCAGACTCAAAACCTGGTGTCAGAAATGTCAATAGTCTTTTTTACTTCAGAGGTCATTTTTGATGGCTTAAGATTTCACCACCAGAATCCAAATCCAGCTGACTTCTAGGAGACTAAAGTTCCTACAGGAGGTTCTTACCTTTTGATGTGTATAAATTAATCTGCAGAACCTCAGCCAGTCAYTTCAATCAATAAGGTATGTCTAGTGTGCAAAAGGAGTTGGCTTATTCCTACACCTGTTTAAGGGACCTAAAAAAAAATTCCTAAGGTTATCAGGATATCAGTTTAGGCTTACAAAACCATTTAAATGGTCATATTGAGTGAAATTAATTCTGACAGGTACAGGTGCTTAAGGAGGATTTAAGGCATTTACATCTGCAGCAAGTGGATTGCTCAAAACCAGTACCTCACATATCTCAGGCATGAGCATTTTTGGAACAAGAATTAGAGATGCCTGAAGAAATAGCAATATTACAGGGTAGTCAGTCTATTGAGCCTGCACTGATGAAAAAGAAAAAGGGCTGATGGTYCCATGTTACCTGGAAGCTTCTTACTGACCTCACAAGTTGCACTGGCCAAGGCAATCGTCTCCACCTTTTCAGTGCACAGAAATTTGGGAAAGAGAGGCATGTAGGCACTTATCTCCTCCTGCATCTTATAAACCATGAATGGGAACCTACACATCAGCAAACTAAATTTTTCAATTCATAAAGTTTTCTTTGCGTATTTAKCTTTTGACACTTAAATCACTTTTGAACATGGATACTTACTCATGAGTAACAGTGATCCTTTAGAAATCCAGATGTTTTTAAGGGCTGTACTTAGAGTGAGAAGGAAGTACAGTCGACTAGATATGTGAGGCATTCATTATCTTCTGTATTCATAAGTATTATAAGCTGTATAATATCCATAAAAACTGATGAGGCATGTATACATGCTGAGTACCTATGCTGGCAAGATGAAGGTGACATTTTCYAAACTAAACTACTGTAATAAATTAGTGTTCACAGAATTTATAAAACTACTTCCAAATGGAGAATGGACATCTCCTGTCAAGATATTGGCCTTATTCAAGGAAACAGTAGGTTTATGCACTGTGCTTGTGACTACACTGTGGTAAGCAAGCATAATACCATCAGAAAATTAGATCTTGACATTCCCCTTCAAAACAGACCTGATTATTTTCTCTGATGGATTTGTAGCTAAGTGCTCAAATCATGCTGCCTGAATCATGCCCAGCCTGGGATTTCATTTTGAGTAGTTTATGAATGACTGTTATTAACGCCCCCTTGTCCTATATAATATCTCACTTGGGGTTTTTGARCACAGGATTTTTTTTCAGGTATGAGAAAACTGACTAAGTCTGCCCAGAAATCAAGCCATTTTTTAGTGTATGCCCGTRTTTCTGCCTTTTGCCTCACTTTCATTTGGGAGAGGTCAGAGGTCTCAATGTAAAGGTATTTTCTATCTACAACTGCTCTTAAACTATAGGCCCAGACTTGATTTAATTTGTTGTTGGTTCTGCTTTGTAGCTCCATAAATTTTAAAATCTGACTGTATTTTTCATTAAACACAGACAGTAAATTGACACACAAACACACAGCTCTGAATGAACATTTTGCAATGCTTATTTGCCTTTTCAAACTCTGAAGATATCCTGCCCTGTTGGAAAATATTAGATTACAGCACTGGATGTAGCACACGTCTTTTAGAAAGAAAACTGTACAAGAAACAACCACAAAATTGAATTAAAAAGCAAATAATTCCTAATTAATTTTAACAGATTAAGAGCATCTAGAGTATTTCTTCAAAAACCCCAACAATTGCAGAGCTATGTTTMCACAAAGCAACTTCTTGTTTGATCAGTAAAGGTTAGGATATCATTATCAGATGACATTCTGCTAAATACTAACTAACATATGCACCATTTTCTGAAATTTTTATTCAGTTACTATGTGGYTATATTTACACATTCTTAAATTATCCATACAAATATCCACTGCACCTCTGAATATGAAAAATGTATGTGTGGGTGTGGGTACTCTGAGAATCATGAGCACAAAGCAAAATATATATTCATGTTMAGATTTACTGTTTACTTTAGCAGAACTAGTTATTTTTTTGTGGACCGTTTTCATTTCTACAAATTACGCTCCAAGACATCACTCAGTGAAAAGGGTTTAACATGGTAATTGGACAATACAGGAGGCATATTAAAGTAATTTGCCCAGTAAAGAAGATATGGATATGGTAGCAAAAAWTTTTATGTCTTTATTTCAACATCCATGTTGTTTCCATAGAAGATCTGATATGTTAACCCTAAAATTTAATTCTGCTTTCATAATTTTGAATACCATGCCTATCTATCTAACTTCTAGGTCCTTCTGGAATTGCTAAAAAATGTTCCAGGTTATTCCAGGATGTCATTTGACTTTGTGATTTAGTAGGCAACAGAGTGGGAAAACAAACAAATAAACCCAAACAACAAAAATCCCTCCAATCTTCTAACATAATTTAGGGTTTTATTGAGAAAGTATTGCCAAAAGGCTATGGCACCCTTTTCCACTATTACAGAGGTATAATACAAAAATGTAAGAACACCATGTTCCTGCAAAGATCAGAAAAAAGCAATTGGAAAAGGGAACAGTGACAAAAGATAGCAGCAGCAGCCAAATAAACCAGAAATGCCAGCCAAATAAGGTAGACTCATTTGCAATGACTTCACTTTGCAAATGCAAAGTGATAAAAGACAGCCTACATTTTTTTCCCCTAAGTGGTTCAAGAAAGGTGGCATACCTTTTTATTCTCTTACCCATCGTCCCTTGAAATCAGCAGAGTCCTGACCTAAAACACAGATTAAAATGTGTTCAGACCAAATCACCATTCCAACTAGGCATGTTTCATGACTCCTTAACTTGCTAGTGCATTTCTGGAGTGACTTGGAGCATCCTTTCATGCATCAATCTCCTTAAAGTGGTCCTTAAGGCTTAAAAGTGCCACCTAGGGCCAACTACAATGTGTTCAAGCAAGACTTGGTTAAAAACAGTTTATTCAGAAAGTAAGAGAAAGCAGCAATTGAAATGAAATGTACCGAACAGCCGGCAGACTGCCAAATGTCAGTGCATAACGAAGTCTTCCCCTCCTTCCCAACTAAGGACAGAAAATTTAGTTAGACAGGCCATTGGGATTGATTGAAAAAGATACTAGAATGTATTAATGTTCCATTTTTCCCATTGGCAATACATTTGTCCCAAAGTAGGGTCAGGAGGCTAAAGCCCACCTTACAAATTAAAAGAAGGAAAGGGGTTGTTTTGCTGTAAGTTTGAACAGTTTAGCCTGACCCTAGGTGAGACAGAAGGCAATTTTCACCTCTCAAAGAAGGTCAATTGCATTTGCCAAGGCACAGCAGATCGTGAATAGGACTTTAATTGTCATGCAGTATGACCTTCCCCCAGAACAGGAGAGAATCATGCTGCTTAAGGATATCTGCAAAGACCAGAGACAAAAATATGTTAACTTTCAAGCACATCTTTGGCTGAAAAAAGAACATTTGCAAGATTAATATTCTGTTAAATGATGTAGCATAAATTGTTTCTGGAAACAAGGCRGAAAAACCCTAGGCTTGTGCAGTTTAGGAACTGCAAAAGATTCCTACCACATCTAGTAGTCCAGACCAGCAACTCCCAGGGCTTCTTTAGTTCAAGGAATTTATTTTTTCTCATCGTTCAGGTAGGGGGAAAAGGRAGAATAAATTGAGTGGAAAACACATAGAAGAAACATCTCTGACTGAAGAAACATAGGTCTGATGCATCAGGTTCATATTACCCTTCATAATGTATGAAAAAGGAATTTGCCAGGAAAAAAAAGTTTGCACAGAAGCCTCTGAATAGTTCGGAGTCTCTAGCTATTGTTAGCTSTGTTTGGATCCCTAGCAGGGCTGCWGCAAAGGAAAAAAAGTTGATGGTTGGTGAATTAGTCCTTGGCAAAGTTGAAAATATGGAAGGTGAGGAAATAACTTTAAGGGATTATCTTTTTTATTCCTGTAAATATTGGCATTTTCTAGACAAAGAATGGGCATTGAAGATGGAAAACTGCACTGCATTTTAAACATCACATCTGAATTTCTTGCACACAATTTTATCTGTATATTTCTACTTATTTATTTGAAACTCCTCAACCAAGTGGAATATGTCCTTTTCCTGGAGAAAGATACGTAATAAATTAAAAAAAAAGTTCATCAAACTTTCCCCTATTCTTCAAGAAAACCGGCTTGCTATAGAAAGGCATGTATTCCCCACTGCACATACAGAAAGAAACAGCTGACTCAATCCATTGAACTCTGTATCTCTTTAGTRTTATTTGTAGAACTAAGTCCTCAATGGATATTGAATTCTTCAGTAAATGGGGTCACCAGTTTACTATCAATCAGATTTAAAGTGAGCTTGGGTTACTACAGGTTTGTTTTCCCTGAAGTGTTAGAAGCTATTGGCTTGCAATATTAATCCAGTATCTGTTCATCCCAGGTCCCCTCTCTAAAGTTTTGTTCAAGATGGGGATACTTCAGCTGAGAAACATCAAAGCTGTGACCTCAAAACTCTGCAGTGCCGATGGACAGCCTAGAATCAAYGGTAATTCTCTGGTCAATAGCTGGGATCTGAAGGTCACCCAAGGACAGAGACAACCAAGTCTCCAAGGTTGCAGAGCAGCACTGTGGAAAGGGMCCTGGTCAGTGGCAGGTTGAACATGAGCCAGCAGTGCCCTGGCAGCCAGGAGRGCCAAGTGTGTCCTGGGGTACATCAGGCACAGCATGGCCAGCCAGGCAAGGGAGGGGATTGTCCTGCTCTGCTCTGGGGCAGCCTCACCTCGAGTGCTGGGGCAGTTTTGGGTGCCACAATATAAGACATTAAACTATTAGACTGTGTCCAAAGGAGGGCAACAAAGATGGTGAAGGGTATGGAGGGGAAGCTTTATGAGGAGAGGCTGAGGTCACTTGGCCTGTTCAGCCTGGAGAAGAGRAGACTGAGGRGAAACTTCAGTGTGGTCTTCAACATTTTCAYGAGGAAAAGCAGAGAGCAAAGAACTGATGTCTTCACTCTCATGGCCAGTGACAGAACTCAAGGAAACAGCATGAAGTTKAGTCAGAGGAGGTTTAGGTTGGAAATTAGAAAAGGATTTTTRCYCAGAGCATTTTTTACCCTGYGAACAGRGTCCCCAGCRAAGTGGTCACAGCACCAAGTCTGACAGAGCTGAAGAACCATTTGGACAATTCYCTCAGACACATTGGTGTGACTCTTGGGATTCCTGTGGRTGTCCAGGAGTTGGACTTGATTATTCTGATGAGTCATCAGAATCATCAGAGTCATCAGAGTCACGAGTGCCTTCCAACTCAGCATATTCTATGATTTTAAGTCCTAACGAAAATTGAAACCACTTTGGTACAAGATACAAAAAAAGGTTTAAGATATGAGTGAGTACACAAAGAGGTCACAATACAGAAGAAAAAAAAATCTAACCAGATCAAGAAGACACAATGAAGTAAACAAGTAAAAATGAGAAGAATAAAACCACMAATGACTGTGGGAAGCCTTCTGATGAAACTGCTGACACTGAGTAGGAAGCAGTGAACAACAGAAATTGTGGGTAATGAAAGATGGGCAGAGAAAAGATGGGAACACAAAAGTAAGGTTTCCTGACCTAATGTTTGAGGAAATTTTTAGACTTAGAAATGGAAAAAAAGCAGGAGCATTGCTCAAAAGTGGGGAGCACGAAATAAAGTCTAACGTGGGTACTCATAATTAACAAGCTGCTCTTGTTTGTTAGCATCATGAAAATGTGTCATGGGGAAAAATTTTAGCAGAACCTTTTGACATTAAACTTTATCCATACGCCACAGTTATTTTTTCACAGATAGGCACTTCATTTTTCCTTTTTCCCCCTCTTTTTTTTCTTTTCTTTGCTGCCTTCCAGCTGCATTTTTTTCTCACAAGCATCTCACAACCCACTTATGCAATGAGATGTGGCTTGACATTCACTCGATAAAAAAGCAAAGGCATCAGAACTACCATATACAATGCRGGGCAGCATTTTCAGCTTCAGCCTACTGGTCTTGACTCTTGTCTTTCTGTTGCATCCCTGTCACCTGCTATGTAAGTCATGCMGTCAGTTCTTTAAAGCAAATACTTCATCTACAGAGGTAAAAGGGGTGCAAAAGTCTTACATGGAAAAAAGTGCATTAGCCCAAGAGCCATTATAGCCAAGCAAGTAACTCAGTGCAGAAGTAACTTAAGCCAATAAGTGTCTTTGAACYTTTAGTTCTTAGTGCAAGAGACTACCCCATTGAAGTCTAACCCTGCTGTGGAAGAAAGTAGATTGGTATAACTGCTGTCCTCGGACAGAGAGATACATGGTCAACAAAGAACCTACAGATCTTAGCTGTCAACCCTTTACTGGGTCTGTCAGCCAATGAAAAGGCTCCTAAGGAAGAGCCTCACTTGCTGATTTAAGATTTCAGACTTGTTCTAATTTTGTGGTTATCTACAACACTAGTGATGTATGGTGTATCTTTGTTAAGAAGACTTTCTCTGTGGGTCTGTGGCAGTTGCAGTTTCCCTTTTGYCCTTATTAAGTTGTAATTTCCATTTCTTCAAGCTCACCCAAACCTACAGCGAAGCTGACACATATGATTTACATGTACATATAGCATTTCTGCATTCAATAAAAGGTCATGTAGGTTAGTTTTAACATTTTAACATTAATATCAAATATATGCTCACTGATACAAGTTTAAGAATGATGATTCATTTTTCAGGTTTTAATATGGTCTTCTTTTTCCTTCACTCCCACGGCCTGAGAGACAACCTCTAACACAGGAATGAACATCGTGCATCATGCAACACAGTTGTCACAATTTCTGCAAATAAYAATGGCATGACATGACAAAAAGAAGCATGAGGAGACAAGAAGAGATAAGAAAAGGACAAAGTCCCCCCCTGTGTTTCACTCTGTGCTTATCCCATATACTAGAAATTTTTGTTTTCTGCTTTTGAAATTTCTCTCAAGGTGAATATGTATTAGCGAACAAGAAAACAATTATTACTAATAAATATTAATAAACAATACCAGGATAGAGATTATGAAAAATAATTATATTCTAGTTCTCTAAGAAGCACCTGCAGAAATAGACCAAGTCCATCACTTATTTCAATTTGGACAACTTGCCATCCAAGGTATCCACAACTAAAACTTATCTTTTTTAGGGCACCATAATGTCAGCACAATGTTTTACCGGAGTGGCTGAAAAAATTAATCTGTTTTTTTAATTTATTTAGTCAAAACCATTCAGTGTACCTCTTCCTCTGGTAATAACCTCTGTCTAATATGTATATTTTTATTATCCTCTGTTGCCAGGACAAACATCAGCTTGTCCACTGGCTAAAACTGACCATGTGAATTCTCACTCTCTGTGTATTTCAATTAATTTTGCTGCTGGTAAAATGCACTTCAATCTTTATTTTTCCACAGCCAGAAGGTCCTCATTTTTCTCCATATATCTTGRTAACTCTTTTTTTTTTCTTATTGGAAGCAAACAAAAATTCATTGATTTCTTGAGAAGAGGATACAACAGGTTTTTGCACACATTAGGCACACATGGCTCAGACACATAGAACTCCTTTTATAAATACCCAGAATCTCTTTTCAAGTCTCAGATGGCAGAAAAAACACATGAGCTATTATTTTTATCTCTGAGTATTTGGGAGGCACTCATGTACTAGAGTGCAGAGATCTACTTAAGAACATGGGCATAGAGATGATCCCATCAGCCTCTCCAACAATTCAAGCCTCTCCCCGGTGACRAATAATAACACCAGTTAAGAACAATATATAAGAATGAGATTTATTCTTCCCTCTATGATCATGATTAAAGGAGAAGGGTATTTTTTCCTGAGACTATTAGTTGTATCCTTTTGCCTGCAASTCACATCTCTGAAGCAATTACTTATTGACGTATAAGTCTAAATCCTAAGTACACCTTCTCTTCATACCCTCTGTGACCCTCTAGCAGCCTGCAGACTACTACCGTGTATTAAGAAATTCTGAGTCTCAACAGAGGAAATAAGTAAATTCTTCTCTCCTTTATCCCCCTGTACAGWGATGTTTYTTTCTCTGTTGAAAGGTCTCTGCTACATCTCAAAGCTGCATGCCTCATCCATCTCAAAAGGATTCATTTCTCTTTAAGAAGGTTGATCAAATACCTAGGAGACTTTTTCTTAAGTTTTGCTTTTTCTTTAAATAAAATGCTTATGTACAGATTTTTTTTTTCCTGGAAATGAAATTACCTAAGATCATKAAGTATATTAGAAGAAAGAAAGGTAAAAACAAAAAATGTTTCAAAGATATAATGTAGCATCCCATTCAAGTGTAAAAATGTCCTGAAGGAACTGCTGGTTTTCTTAAAACTAGATAAAATCTGAGGATATTTAAGAAAGAAGAAAAGCTTCAAAATACTGCAGAAAGTACTCATCTTCTTTACATCCTCTCTTGATCTTCTGTAAACAAACACTGAAAGTTTGGGACAGGATGCAAACGGTAGCATTCCCGAGGGAGATGGGACAGCAGCATTTCATAAAAAAAAAAAATTGAATTACTGACTTAAAATTTGCTAACTCTGACATGAATTTAAAAAAAAAGAAAAGAAAGAAAAAAAGTGTTCCCAGTAGCGTTTTAGACAAAATATTCAGAAGAGCAATGAATATGCACAACATTTTGGAGGAAATGGCTGAGCCAGCAAACACCAACTCACACTGCTTCACAGTAAATGGGTTCCAGAGACTGCCGTGCTTTTTGCATTCATTCAGTGACAGWTCAGACTAGAGAATGGTAGCATCTGGATGAGGGCAGATGGCTAAACTGTCAAATAATGACATTTTACAAAATTTCAGCAGTCTAAGCGCAATATGGTTCCAATCCCAAAGGCAGACAGGTAAACAATGGTGCAGAAGTTAAAGCACTAGCACATAAGATTATTCATTATAATTATTCTAGGGGAAAGAATTCTTCTCAGAAGATTAGGCTGACAGGAAGATTGAGAGTTCTCTCAGAAAGAATTAGGTGACATCTTCCCTGTTTTGTTCATCCATCTATTTTGCTACATTTTCCCCTCAAATGAGCTTCTTGTGATGTGCTAAACAACATAAACCTTTCAGGGTAAATATGTTCAAATCCAGCATTTTTCTCCAATTCATCTTTCACTGCTAAATTTTTATTCAGTTTCAAAAATTTACCCCTGAGTCAGAGATAGCCATTAAGAGAAATCTTTGTACTTACAACCAGAATGCACTTGGATCCAAAAAAAAAAAAAAATGTTATCTTTATTGTTCAGAGGAGAAAAATCATTTACAAAAACATCAGAAAATAGTACCTGATCCTGTGGAGAGAAACTGAAACATCTTTCTACTCAGCTTATTTTACATAGAATTAAAATTAAAAGTTTTGAATAGTCCCACCTAATCTGTGTAAAATCAAACTTCTGTAAAAAACAATGAAAAATACCTCCTTTTTTGGGGGGGGTAACTGGCATGTGTTTTGGAAGTGAAGTCACAAAACTGACAAGTTAATTCTTCCATTTTATGTTGGAATTTCTATTCCTTTTTTGGAGGTCACAGCCAGGTACCTTAGCAAGGAAAAGTGAATCATAACCTGTAGTTCATAGCACCATTTTTGAAGAGCAAATGAAGAGTTTAACTGATTTTTTTGCATCTGTCAACAAACACTAACACCATTAGCTATCAGTTACATGAGTAACAGTGAAGCCTTACAGAAGTGACTGAGGAGTTCTCCTTTCTCTGTGGTCCCTTCTCCTGTGCTTAATGTGCACTCATTCCCCAGCCCATAACATACTGGGATGTGTAGCTTTGGAGATTGCCAGTCTGTCACCTKCCTTGTTAAACATATGGTTACCATGCTTACATGGATTACATGCTATACTTATGCAAGCCCTTCCTCTGAGAATGRGCAGAAACCTGTGGAGGGCAGAAACTTGTGAAGGGCAGATAGGCAGGCAGACAGACAGGCCTATCAAAAGAGCAAGGGCTGGAGGGGGGAAAGAAAAGAGCTGTTCTGCTGGAAATATTAATAATATTACAAATATTAGGTTTTCATCTGCTTTTCATTAAACTCTTATTCATAAATTTGTATGCTTTACAGTGCTTGACAGATGTGATAAAATTACACATGGATGGCATGAATTAGCTGAACCTCAGTCCAAATAAAACCAAAGCAATACTGATTGGCAAGGGAAAGACTTTAAAAGAATAAGAAGTAAAAAAAAAAATTTAATTGTATCTTATTGCTGGTATAGCACTTAATGTGTATTTCATACTAGATTCACTTTTTTCTGAGTTCATTCTTGGCAACAGTAGCTCAGAAGAATTGCTGTTCCTCTCAGATACTTATACCATTTTTATTGATGYAGGGAAAGCACTAAGGATATCTTTAGGAAAGAATATTCTGCTTGGATATATCACAACAATATCCATAACTTTGCCATCTGCAGAACAGAATCACGTAACCTTGGTGTGTGCTGACCACTGTTGCTGAATGATGCCAATGCCTGTATCAGTGCATATGCTATTTATTATGTCACAGTTTAGAGACAGCATGCTAGTTGCAAATTAAGTGTCATTAAACAGTGAGGAATCTTTTTCCCCTTCATAGTTATATTTTCACTCTTGACACATGGACTGCAACTTCCAACGTTAGAGCTACAGTCTTCTCAAGAAAACCATATTTCTTAGGAATTACACTTTCTCAGTAGAATCTTTATTGTCCAAAATGGGACTTGAACTTCCCAAATTACTTTGATAGCATGGATAACCATAGAGCAGTTGCTTTGGTGATATAACTATACTTCAGCTGTATAGAATGGAGCAAGACCCAGATGTGGTTTTTTTTGCACCAGGAAACCAGGTTTATTTTTCAGGTACACAAATTCAGATTTAGCTGTCTATAAATAACAAATTCGAGGTATCTCTTTCTTCAAAAGAATTAGGGTAAGGTTCTATAGCATATATCCAGCATATATCCATATATTACTTTGCTTGTATTAACAATGAGTTATTTGGTAAGCATAGTATTTATGGCATGGAGTACATACACATTTAAACTGTGATAATAAGGGTAGCAGAATCTGCCTTACACAGTATCRTGGATTTTGAGAAGAATTCTACTGGTTACTCATGGAAGAGCCATAGAATACACTGTTAGACATTTCCATAGTGTGCTTGTTCTCATAAAGAATTTTAATACTGATTACAGAATTTCTGTCTCCTGTGGTGAGTGYTAAAATTTCAAAGCTATCATCCCAAGTCTAAAATCTGAAGTAACATTGATCATGCCTCATCTGCTCTGTGTATAATAGAACTCATAAGGTAATGTTACAGYTTGTTTCACATTTTACTGATTTTCTTAGCTTAAAATCTCTATACTTTGTTTCTTGTTTCCAAATGAATTTACAACCTCCATTTAGGAAAGTTAAATAAGCAATTTCTTTCCTACAGACCAAAAGAAAATAACACTGACAAAGAAACCAAAGAGTGAYTTAATACATCCCCTTGTCAAAAAGAGTAAACTATAGCTGAAGTATTAAACATTACCATTTGTCTAAACTTCTTTTAATGCCTTGCATGACAGAAATTCCACAACTTGCTTTTGGTTATTTCTACAATCACTTTTGCTTCTTTTACCTGTCCTAAATGTCACTAGCTGCAATTTAAGCCCTCATGGACCTCTTACTTCAATTAGAAGTGGGATTCCACCGTCTCCATAGAGAGACCTAAAGCCAAACTTTGTGAATCAGCTTTAAAATTCCTTGCAGACTACAAAGAAATTGAAAATAAAACATATGCATACACTGGACATAGGTCCTTCATTTAATGGCTCCACACAGTAAACAAGGGACAAACATCATGGTAGGCAATAGCAGAATAACTTATTTTCTATGTTACTTTTCCTTAAAATAGAAAGAGATTAAGCTGCTCATGTATAAATATTTAAGTAAATAAACTGTCATCAACTCAGCAATCAAACTGTGAAAATGTGAAGGTGGGATGAATCCAAAACTACATAGCCATAAGCTAATTCATATTCATAATCTAAAAYTTTTCATATTTAAAAGGATTTGGAATATATAAATGTCCCAGGGAAAAAAAAATTAAGAGGAATGTATGCTCGATAAGGATACAGTCTGTAAGATCACAGCAATTGGCTAACAGAAGCATCTATTTTGGGGAATTTTGATGAGGCAGCTAAGTTAGTTACACATGGTTGTGAATAATGATATGCCTATATTTAGGTAGAAAAATGCAAAAAACCTTATGAGATCTAGTTTCTGTCTACCAACCACACTACACAAAGGAAYTGAATCAAGTTGCAGTTGTACCTTCAAATTTAAAAATTCTTCTAGAAAAGGAGAAGTTGCTGCCTTGCCACACTGTATTAGCTCTGTGTCTGAACTTACGGCTTCTCCCTTCAAGGACAGTAGATTGTGAGGGAGATCTGACATATCAAAATGCTACTAGAGACCTGTTAAGCTTCCAAATGTCACCTGAGGTGTCTAGTTCAGAGCAAGCTTAATTGCACACATTTATTGTTAAAAAAAGCTAAAGACAAATAAAAGAAACAAGGRTAGTCCATTGCAGAAATATATTACCTAAAGCAGTCTGTGAAATTTCCATCATGCAGGGCTTTAACAAAAGTTTAGACAAATGGTAACGTTCATTACTCCAGGTATAGTTTACTCTCTTTTTGGCAAACATCTTGATCTCATGCCTTGGGGCACAGGAGTGGATCACTTCCCTTCTGGATGGGCCTTTTCCCACAATGTATGTCACTATGAGGTCAGCAGAGTACAGTGAAATGAATTTTACTTGCCCCTAATCACTTAATGGATGGGTGCCAGAGGCATGAGGCTGATTTGGAAGAAACGGTGGTCCACAAAACAGCTACAATGAATACATCAGGTGAAAAAGTCCATTAAAAATGTCAAGAATRATTTTTTAATCACATGTGATAAAACACGTAGAACTTATGATCATTATCAGAAAACCCTAACAGAAAATTTAATTCCTTCAATTAATTTATTGAATGAGTAGTGCTAAAKCCTGGGTCTCCAAAGAAGTCTCAATTTCTGGAAGGGGAGACAAGAGGAATTTACTGATTTAACCCAGAGACTGTGCAAAACCTATATGATGATGTAAATTAAGGACAATAATTCATAATTAAACAGTTACTCAAATTCAGTGTCTTTTTAAGAATGAGAAGCAAAACAATTTATGCATTTTAGTAATATCTGTGTTTAGACAAGGTGAGTTTATCAAATCAAATAGGAATATTAAGAGGAT
>CADDXX010000107.1:343597-385305 GCA_902810485.1 Alauda arvensis
AAAATGTTAAATACTTTGTGTGGGTGGGGACTGCTTAAAGCCATTGGGTTTGATGCTTAGAGTAATTGCATACTGCTTACAAATAAAATCATTTTTAAAAGAGGATAACAAAAAAAAAGAAGAACTTTTGAAAGGGCATAAAAAACGCTGACAGAAAAATTTTGAGATGAACAAAGACAATGGAATTTAAAAATTAAAAACCGTGGAAAACAAAAGTCTAAATAAGGAAAATAGAAAAAAAAACAAAGGAGCATAAGATTAGGAAATTTAAATTTAAAACCATCACCAACAGTCAAGGCAAAATAATGGGAAACTCCGGGTAGAGGCATAAAATGAATAATAAATATTTTCCTTAAACATGTTTAAGACAGAAAGCTTGTCAGTAAGATGATGGATGTGGTCAAGGTGCAAAGAGTCCCCRGGGACTCTTTGTTGTAGCAAAAATACTAAATAAATTCCTAGTACTTGTCTTCATATTGGAGAGTAATCTATATTTGGGGGATACTATCTTGAACTTAAATGTCAATAGGAGAAATTTTAGAAGAGAGTGGTGAAATAAACAGTAACAAATTTCTGAGATGAGCACTGTGAAGCCAAGTTCTAAAATATCATATTGGTGAATTATAAACTSTGCTTGCAAGTTAAAATTAAAACTGACTTTCTACCAAAGGAATAAAAAATGCCATAAGGATGAATGTGTGAATGTTCATACTAGGCTGAAATCTCTAGTTAGCAAATTTGTTGAAATTAATATGAAGAATAAAATGAGTAGACATATGGATAAATGTGATGTAATTGTGAACTGGGAGCACAGCTCCTGCAGCAGTAAGCCATGTTTCACAAATTATTAATCACATTAAGAAGGATCTCCCAATATTTTAGGACAGCATTGCCAGAGATCCAACCCTAAGTCACATAACCCTGAGTAAATRGCTGAGTTCAGCAGTGGGTGGAGACAGGAAGTTGCCTTTCAGAAGCATAAATTAGCCCAAGTGCAACTTAGAAGTCCCATAGTGGGCTGAAAAGCTATTCTGCAAAAGCTTGAAGTGCTTGGCATCATATTTTATTACCCATTGTAAAGAAAATGTCTGTAAAATGAGGACAGTKGTGAGTAAATACAGCAAAACACTATGAATACTCTTGTTCTGGGACATATGCACAGTAAGACTGGTGCCCATACTTGGAAGAACTAAATTGTGTSAAGTCCATGAAAACCACACAAACAATCTTTACTTGACTCAATCACAGTGGCAGGATGTGGCTCCTCAGATAAAYTTTTCAAGAGATCCTTGCATGAAACACACATACAGACAAGTGTGTCATGGGCTACATCAATCCTACCTGGCTGAATTCATGTAAGAAATTCAAGAGGTCAGAAGATTATCATGCTAGGAAGCCTTCAGAATAACAGYAGAGAGCAAGGGGGAATCCAGTGGCTCAGCTGTTCATCAGATAATAAACTAGTTTGCTTTCCTACAGTCAAACTGATTTTCTACTTCTGTCACGAACAAAGGCAGGGCTACTCAGCAGGGTGTACAAAGACCCACCACTCAGCCCCAACACCTCCATGGACACCTCTTCCATCAGATCTACAGGAAGTTTCAGAAACTCATTTTTTCTGGTGATTAAACAGCTCAGATTAAAAAGAAACATACCTGCTCCTTCCAAAACAAAACAAAACAAAGCAAAGCAAAACAAAACATAACTAAGCAAAGCAAAACAAAACAAAAATAAAACAAAAAACCCACACACACACAAAAAGCCATACAACCTCACCTACTTGGCTTTCATTTTGTTTGCTGTCTTCTGCASTGTTTGGTGAACCTYYKTGCAYTAAATTGACAAAGCACAGAAAAATTGTGATGATACACCAGTGGTCAGCAAGCCATCCTTCAAAGAAAAACACTGCTGATAAGATAAACAACTTGTGATGTACTTAATTACAATATTTCATACTCATTTAGCCATCTCCACATCACAGCACTAACAAAGTGGATTTCAAGCAGGAAGAAAGACTCCTTTGCACAAGCCCAGAGGGCTAATTATAAAATAGCAACCTACTTTTTTTTTTTTTTGGTAGCATTTTTTTCCAGTAGAATTTATTGAGCTCATTACCAAGCTGCTTATGAAGTGATTTGAAATGAAGCAACATTAAAGCATTCTGAAAATCCCTTGTACTTAGTCATCTTGACACTTTGTTTGAACTTGAAGCATTAATATGAAATAACTGCRGCAGCCCCATATTCCTGATTCTATTGTTTGACAGTATGTTTAAAAGCTAAAAGATGATATGATTGAGGACTTTTAATCAGCACAGTAATTTGTAGGAGTGTCTCAAGTATTCATAACTTTGAAAAGACCAAAGGGACATGAATGTGAGAAACAAGACAGGTACAGTACATGTCAGACTAGAAAAACACAGCAATGTGAAACCAGAATTACAAGCACTGCTGCTACTGAGCGGGGTTTTACTGCTTTTTACAGGCAAGACTGAAAATTGAAAGATACACATCAAAGCCACTAAAGAACTCCACACCTTGAACCTTATTAGCCTGGTTTTACCTTCTGTAATCACATTATATAATATGCATCACCAGATTAACCTGCTTGGGGTCAGCAGAAGGGCCATCATAAATATATTTGAAGTGAAGCCTGTGAAGGTTTTCAAAGTGGTAAAAAAATTTATAGAGAAGAGTAGTGAAATCCATGGAAGGCATATTAAAGTGAAATCTGAGAATAGCTTTGCTTTTCATTGTTCCCCCCCCCCCCCCAATACCCCCATGCATTAGTGTTTGAACTAATAATTAGAGCCAATGGAAATGCTTCTGTTGAAAGAAAGAGTTTAGGATCATCCTTCTCTCTAACTGCATTCTAATGTTCTGGCTACTTTATTACAAAGCCTTTAAAGGAAAGGGGAAATAATTTGTAAAAAAAAAGGGGGCATGAATAGTACAAATGCTGAATGTATCACATTGKGGTCTCTCTCAAAAAAGGGGTAGAATCCCCAAATGTGGTTTACAACAAAGGAGGAGCAGATTCCAGACAAATGTATGCAATAAGGATACAAGAAGCTCCCTCCTCCCTCCCATATTTTTGGGTGTCAGAGAGAGTGATTCAAACCCTTCATGGGGCRCAGTCTGAAATGAGATCTCAGCAGAACAGCTTGGAACCTGCAATCCTCAGCAGCTCTCTTAGTATGCTTGATGGCTTCTTATGCACAGCCTGAAACTAATAAGGAAACACCGAGATAGATGTGTTGGTCTGTAAGCTGGAAAGAATTCATTAGCTAAGCAAGATCTAGCCGAGCCATTACTTAGGAGACCCCCCCCAAGGAATTTCCATGCAGTTTATAGAAATGGTGTAAAGGCCTTGTTTTTCAAACCTGCACAGTTCTGTTAATAAAAGTGATGCCTAGGGGGGACAAAAGCATAGTCCCTAAAAATCCAATATATTGGAAAACGAAGAAAAAAAAGGTGGGGGGAGGGGGGAGAAGCAAAGCAGAAGGGAATACAAAACAAGCATGAATGCAATGGCTGGTCAGCTGCAGCATTTGCATCTCCCCACCTGTTTAGCTGCTCTCTGGCTGGAGAATTCAGCACTTGATCTGAAAGGTAACTGGAGAAAGGGATTCAGAATAATGAGGTGATGCTTTTTTCATCAAAATTCTAAGTTTTGTAGATGTTTTGACCAACTATGGCAGCAGCTTCCCCCTTTAGATTTCTTGCAGTAAAGACCCGCTATTATTTAGATCAATTTACAATGACATTTGCTGTCTTAATGAGGATTTCAATGAAACTCTGAAACATTGATGGGATGTCAGAGTGTGGGTTGCATTTTTGAAGTTGTTTCCTGCTTCCTTGAGAGAAGAGATGAAAGATGTCTATGTTGTGTTAGAGAAATAAAAAAATATAAAATAAAGAGAGGTACCAGAGGATGCCAAGAAAATGTGTATTTTGTGTTGCACCTTAATTTTTTGTGATAGTAGCTAGCATAAAGGTGATAAACTCATACTTTTTCACTCCTGTTCTTTTAATTTGCATCTATGTGGACTTCCATGTGAATGTGATTAAAAGCTGTGACCATCTTTAGTTCYGTAGCTGGAATGAGAACACTTCTGTCATGTTTTTTCTTGTGTCAGTTATAGAATGGTGGTACAATATAAGAAGATCTATAGTGTTGCAAATTATGCCCTTYTGTAGTAAGGTAAAACAAAGATAATCATAACTATTTTGTTGTCAGTTAAGCTTTTTATGTTTTTCTAAACAGTATTTAAAKATATGGATTTTTATTTCCTAATTCAGGAAAACACAATCTTAACTAACTTTAYGGCCTATTATATTCCTTTTGCCTTGAAAGCAAATATATGGTTTTTAGTAATCAACATGACTTATTTTCATATGTGTTTTCTGCTTTCAAAGCAAAAACTGTGAACATGAATAAAGTTACCTATTATACATCTACTTACTTGAAAGGTTAAAATAATGCCACAATTTATACAACACAAAGAAATATTTTTATCTTATGGCATAATTTTAATTGGCTATTTTCCTTTGTGAAAGTTACAGTTGGTTYCATTTGTACTCCTTTGTGTGTTTTCCACACTTCAGCATCATTTTTAGGACATATTTAGCTCTTTGATTTCACTTCTTAAGGGGAGAGCTAGAGTACTTCTCMTTACTCACAGATCCCATGGAGGAACATGAATTAAATAAGAAGRGGTTATCTTCTAGATATGAGGTGTTATGTCTCCTGGTTTTAAAAGAGAAGTTGCTGTTTCAATGTTTTATCCAYGGTTATCTACAACACTGCTGTTGCTTAAAACCCTTTTCTTTTTTCCAAATCAGATGTTGCTCAGGTCTAACTCAGTGGGGTAATCCTTATGCTCTTTTTAATGGTTACTTGGTATAGCAAAAGCTTAAGTTTCTAATTGATCTGGTAACTAAGTTTAACTTGCTGAACTGGTTGAAAACATTATGATGGAGTTGATATATAAAGGTGAACTGCCAGCGAGTTCCCTGCAAGTGTAGCAAGATAATTCTCTGGAGTGAAGAGTACCAGCCGGAGCAGAGCTGGAGACAGCATGGACCAGGTTTGCTCCCACACCAGTTTTCCCTTGATGGGTATGTCAAATGGGGGCAAAAGCACATCCTCGGTTGCTACCAGTCAAGATGAGAAGTTGCTAGTGAGGAACTGCACCTGAAAAGTTCATASTCTCAAAAAAAATTTGGAGGTTGTGGCAGTTGGAAAGATTGCAAATGTGGCCAACCAGTGAAAGGAAGGGGGTCAAAGTTTCACTATGGCTGAAGATGAAAGTACTATCCTGAATAGYTAATGTATGAGAATAATAACCTCTACTATCTTTTCATTTTTTCAGATAAATGACACCTAGCAGATTTTCTCCAGCCTCACAATCATGTGTTTTCACTTCTGACTTTTATGAACTATGGCTCAGACATTTTAMTGAAATTTAGTCATGGCTTTGCTCAGCCTTTAACAACTGACTGACCAGGAGAGCCAAGACTGGTTTTTTAAGAGCATCATCTCAAGCTGAGGCCAACAGCAAAACTGGGTCTCCTGCCTCCTAAGTAAATGTTCCAGATGCAGAGATCCTCCATAACAGCCGGTCAACAGCGCCACCAGCAGCCCGTGAAGTTTGGGCAGAGGTGAATACTGTTAGTGGGYACTTACAACCTGTCAGAGGGCTTCAAAGGCAGGCCTAGAGCACACCTTTCCTAAGGGACAGAATCCAGAGATATGCACCCAAATGCCCTGCTAAACAGCTGTACACCTCCYCATACACAGTAATAAGATTTCTGTCACTTAATGTAGCTTTCAACTCAATTGTCACCACCTACAGCTTTGCAAAGGCAGGAGTAGATGGCACAGAGTTTTTTACAGCATTCTCTCTGTCTCATATTCCCAGATTCAACATTCAGGGAAGTGCATGTTTCACATTATCATCCAAGATGCTTTGGAAAGTCGTTAGATGAACATCTCTCCTCAAATACAATTTTAAACCTTAACCACAGTAGGTAGCAGTCTGAAACATCTAAGAGATTTACCTTACTCATTACTTTTAGGAATCTGGACCTTAAAAACCTTCTTTTATATTTAAAGGATTTTACCCACAAAAAAAGTACCAGTATATTACACCATTGATGTGCTGACCAAATTCAAGAAGATGAACTTGTTACTGAAATAATGAAAGCATTCATGGAGTGTAAAAGGCACTATATTGGCAGAATTTTTGTTTGTTTCCTTTAAATCTTGAGTCTGTGTTGGCACTCTATCCTCTTTCTTGCATATCTTCAGCTATGCAGAAGCACATGTCTATGTGTTCYAGCATAAGATTGTTAGAAAATGTCCCTGGCTTCTCTCCCTCCTGCTGCTGAGGTCCCAGCTAGTGTGTGTGTGTGTGGGTCCTGCCTTCTTCTTCCTCTCGGGGAATGGCCGGTGGTCCCGTGGGTGTGAGTGAGCCTGCAGGAAGGAGGGAAGGGGGAGATTCTAACATAAAAAGGGTTTCTCTGAGGAAAGGATGAGGGGACACTGGCTTCCAGAGAAMAAGCAGTTTATTCGGCTGCTGTCCCCCAAAAGCGATGAGTACAGCGTGGGAAACATTCTTAAARCCTTGGTCCTGGGCGTGGATAACACAGGACTGTCCAATCAAATACAGAGGAATCCAAGAGTGACAGCGCAGCAGCAACCAATAGCTTTTGGGCTCTCATGCATTCTCATCTCTTCATTAAAACTTTCTGGCTCTCCCAGGTAGACAAAGGCCCATGCTTCTGGTCAGCCACATAAGATATTTGCACTGGCAATGCCACGTACTGGTCAAGAAGTCAACTAGGTTTTACTGTGTCTGCTGGAAAAATTTTTAAATACCCTTTTTAATTTTTAAATAAATACCCTTTAAATTTTWAAATAAACAATCTCAGCCTAGACATCTGAGCACAACAGCGACTATAACCAGAGCAAGCTGAGTGGCAACCATCCTTGGAACCAGGATGCCAACATTAAATTATTTTCAGAACAAGCAGAGCTACATAGGAGAATTTTGAAGGAGYAATGAAAGGCTCCACAAGTCTGGTTCATTTAAAATCGTCTGATCTTCCTTCTAGTTAAACATTATATGAAAACTTTTTCAGCTCAGGCCCAAGAAAATAACTCTCCAGCTGGTTTTTGCTGATAACTAGGAGCACTAGGAGAAAGCTGTAATGCATTCTCCAGGAATTCCTGACTACTAGCCAAAGCAGCACTCTTTATTATATGACTGTAACAAGATTCTTCTTAATAATATTGTAATTCATGCATGAAGACACTCTCATATATGTTTCATAGCTAACCTTGCTTAAAATGCATACCTGTTTTGCARCTCTTAGAAATACCTGATATAAATCTATAGAAGTACGTAATCTTCCATTTAAGCCATCTAAAGGGCAGGTATTCAGAACAGATGAAAGCAAGTCAAATTATATCACGTCTTCCTCAACCCCTCTTAATACAACAGATTGTAAAAATTAGAATGGGGCTAAAAGACTGAAGATTTTGTCTAAGAGTTGCTTCATGAACTCGTATACAGAAATAATCTTTGAAAGCATGTTTGCACATAAATTCGGTTGTGTCCTATTCATCAGGTTGACCATGCTTTCAGACTATTGCCTACTGCTGCCTCCTTCCCCTAAGAGAAAAGACTTTGTGATAGAACGTACTGGTAAGACAAAGATGAATAGAATAGAATAGAATAGAATAGAATAGAATAGAATAGAATAGAATAGAATAGAATAGAATAGAATAGAATAGAATAGAATAGATTTGGAAGAAACCTTCAATGATTATCTAGTCCAACTGCCTTCCCAATTCAAGACTGACAAAAAATTTAAAGCAAGTTATTAAGGACATTGTCCAAATGTCTCTTCAACAGTGACAGCTTTGGGGCGCTCATCACCTCTTTAGGAAGTCTGTTCCAGTGTTTGCATATTCCCTTGGTAAAGAAATTATTCCTAATATCCAGTCTGAACCTTCTCTGGCACAGCTTTGGACCATTCCCATGCTTCCTATTATTGAGTGCCAGGGATAAAAGATCATCCATTCCCTTTTTATTTCTCTTCCTCAGGAAACTGTAGAGAGAAATTTTTTTTTTCCCTCTCAGACTCTTTCTCTCCAAACTACACAAGACCAAAATCCTTAGCCACTCTTTATAAGACATTGCTTCCAGCCCTTGCACCACCTTTGTTGCCCTCCTCTGGCAACATTCAGGGACCTCACATCCTTTTTAACTTGTGAGGYCCAGAACTGCACACAGCACTCAGGTGAGGCTGCACCAGTGCCGAATACAGTGGATTCACCACCCCTTTTGACCAGCTGGTGTTGCTGTGTTTGATGCACCCCAGSTTGGGGATTGCCCTCTGGGCTGCCATGGCTGTGTTCACTCACACAGAGCCTGCTGTGGGCCAGCATCCCCWGATCCCATTGCAGAGCTGCTCTCCAACCACTCTTCTCTCAGTTGTGCCCAGCATTATTCCATTCTAAGCACAGAATCCAGCATTTGGACCTSTTAAAATTCATCCCCTTATTCATAGTCCAGTGTTCCAATCTACCTAGATCCCTCTGCAAAGGCCTCTTATCCCTCAGCACCTCCCAGTTTGTATCATCAGCAAACTTGCTAACAGGGCATTCAACTCCTGCATCCAGATTGTTGACAAGTACATTGAACAGAACTGGCCCTAGAATTTAACCCTAAGGAAGAGTATTGGGGACTGTTGTGGGCAACCAAATCTAGCCCCACTTATTGTAGTAAAAACCCCCTTGAGCTCTGCCTTTCAGTCAATTCCACACAGTCAACCCACAGCCAGAATTGTGAGGAAATCCCTAGACTTCTTTGACAAAGTATTCATTAACAATCACTTGGATCTGATAGTTACCTTTATCTCATGATTTTAAAAATCACTTCCAAGTTGTCAAAAAAAACCAAAATAATTCTAAATAATGAAGTTAATTTTTCTGTCTGCTGTGTAATGTCTCATAACTTGTGCATTTTGTAATCAGTTGTCATTTGTATGATGAGTACAACTCTGTTTGTAGGTCACAAAACACCTACTCRTCTGAAGAAATATAGACACAGAGGACTGTGTCTTAAATGCCCAAAATTTCAYTGATACTTTACAACTCAGCTACTATGTTTTTCTCATATCTTTGTCAACCAAATTCTATTTCAAAGCCATTTCTCCAGCTGTTTAATTAGCAACCAGGTAGATTTAATTAATTAGCTAGTTAGATGTGAGCCATCTAGGGAAGCTGAAATGCAAAAAAGRCTCTGCTGCTTCTTCACTTTCAAAAGAACAAAACCTGCTTTGCAAAATATCTTTCAATGATCTTTTTACTTCCTGTGKAAGGGTCTATGTGCACTGATGAAGCTAAGGATCTACAAACTTTTCCATTATAAACTCATTTTCAAGCTCCTGTGCCTTCTGAGCACTGAAATAATCCACCTCAAACTGAAACAGCCTACAAGGTCTCAGCTCAAAGGAWTTTTTTTTCCTCAGAGAACAGAGCAGTTGGAAAAAAAATCCTTCTGTAGGTATGGCAGGGTGGGTTTCTCTTTTTATCTTGCCATTCTATATAACTCAAAACCACTCATATTATTTTTTTCAAAGATGACATTTTACCACCCAATATCGTATAGGAACTTAGCATCTTGAGCTTCAGTTAAAGATGAAAGAAAATGCAGTGGCTGTGCAGCTGGTGACACACCTTGAAATTCAATAATTCTTTGTGAGCAGCAACTGTTCCTTTGCACATTTTATTGCACTGAAGAGCCTGAGGGATCCATGAAGCACACACTGCAGCAATGGGTTACACTAAGGCAGTTTTCCTGAGATAATATTTTTCAAGCACAGACCAAAACAAATGAATACTGTAGTCACACTAAACTGTTCATCATATAGTAGCTTCTACAACTGATGCTGGGGGTTTTTTTGAAAACTAATAAATAGAATAAAAATATTTTTGAGGAAGCACTTGGGTAACAAAAAGTGATCCACGAAGTGAAAGCTATTCTGCTTAAAACAATCTGAACTTCCCTCCACAAATTTATGATTCCAGTTCAGACAAACCTGGAATTGTAAGTTTATTTGTTATTCTTTACAGCTATTCACTCTATAAATACTCTTTCATGTCCCAGTGATTTTTCTTCYGGTTCAACAAAATTCTGTTGCATTTCAGTTCTTGCTACTTTTTATTCTCTTCTGTATATTCATGACCTTCCTTACATCTGTTTAGTCCCATTTAATTCACCAAAAGAGAAAGAAAAGGTCACACAGTCATTTTAGGAGTTAGACTCCAAGTATGAGTTTTCTGAAACAGTTTTGGTTTGTCTCAGTGTCAAGTTTAGTCTTTCAAAAAATTTAAGTGTGTAATTTTTCAGTTATCTMATGTAAAGATATATCCTCTGCTTTATTGCCTTCTTTTCCCACAAAAAGCAGACAGAAAGTTGGTTGATATCTCAGAATGAGAAGAGGGAGAAGGGTRTATCAGCATATCCCAGGAAACAGTTTTTAATAGTATTTCTGTCTTACTATTGCCTTGCATGTGCTCCAGGGCAGATCATTTGCTCACTCAAAAGTTTGAGTTTTTCTCTGTAACAAAAGGACAACATTCTCATTCCTGATAAAGGACTTCAAGAGCTCCAGGGCAATATTCTGTGTTATTATCAAATGYTGCTCTTTCTACTCAACTGGGTATATAGTTAAAGTGTTTTTGAAGCATTTGCACATGATAAGGAAATGTTAAGAATGAGAAACATTTGGCTGCMGAAGTGCTACTTTATTGCTGCTTTTTCTGGATACATTCCTGTTTCCTGTCCAGTGTTTCATACACKGGGWTGAAATGTAGCCTTACAAATGGTGTCATGGAGAAGRGGAATCATCCAGTTCAYACAATCAATCAGAGTTACTAGGTGTCACACAGTAAGAGAATTTCAGAATTCAGTGTTTGATCTCAGTAAGAATAGTATACATASTTTTATTTCACCAGAATCATACCAGGATTACACTTAGACAAAATAGTTTTTGGTGGTAGAATTTGAACACTCCATAGGCAGAAAAAAAAAAAATTATATTCATAAAAGTATTATTTAGATGTATGAACTCTCATAAGAATGGGAGCTTGCATGCCTTCATGRGTGTGACTTTTGTAGATCTGGATTCCCTCTCCCAACAGCCAGATGTGGAAGAACCTGAATGCATGGGGTTGCATACTGCCATCTTGCTCATATAAAATCTTCTGTGATGGTCAAGAATTTGCATTTGCAATTCATCTGTAGAGGATCAGAGAATCATAGAATCATTTAGGATGTAAAAGATTCTTAAGYTCATTGAGCRCTTCTAAGTCCACCTCTAAACCRTGTCCCTAAGTGGCASATCTATATGACTTTTGAGTACCTGCAGGGAGGAYAGTTCCACCACTTYCCTGGACAGTCTGTTCCAATGCCTGGCAACACTTGGAGAAGAAATKTTTCATTGCAGGTAGTTGYAGAGAGCAATAGGTCTCCTCTCAGCCCCCTTTTCTCCAGACTGATCAACACCAGCTCCTCATCAGACTTGTGCACCAGACCCTTCACCAGCTTCATTGTCTTTCTCTGGACRTGTTCCAATGCCTCAATRTCCTTCTTGTGGTGAGGGRTCCAAAACTGARCACAGGATTTGAGAYGCAGGCTCACCAGTGCTAAGTACAGGGCAACAATCACTTCCCTGGTCCTGCTGRCCACACTGTTGCTGATAAAAGCCAGGATTGCCCCTGGATTTCTTGGCCATCTGGGCACACTCCTGTCTCATGTCCAGCTGGGTGTTGGCCAGAACTCCTAGTCTTTTCACMCCAGGGATCTTTCCAGCCACTCTGCCCCTTGCCTGTAGCACTGCATGTGGTTGCTGTGACCCAAGTGCCGRCTCTAGCATTTTGCCTTKTTGAACCTCARACAATTGGCCCATTGATCCAGCCTGTCCAGATCTCTCAGTAAAGCCTTCCTACCCTACAGCAGATCAACACYACCACCCARYTTGGTGTCATCTGCAAAYTGATTKAGGATACATTCAATCYCCTCATCCAGATCATTGRTAAAGACAAGACTGAYACTAATACTGAGACTGGCAGAACACCATTTGTGACCAGCTGCCAACTGAATTTACTTCCATTCACCATCACTCTCTGGGCCCAGCCATCCAGATGGATTTTAACCAATGAACAATGCACCCAAMCAAGCCATGAGCAGCCACTTCCTGCAGGAGAATGCTGTGGGAAATGGTGCCAAAGTCCTTACTAAAGTCCAAGTAGACACCAGACACAGACTCTTCCTCATCCACGTACTGGATCAAGATCAGGTTGGTTGTGCAGGACTTCTCTTTCCCAAACCTCTGCTGGCTGATTCTGATCCCCTGATTGTCCTGTAGGTGCTGCACAATGGTACTCAGCATGATCTGCTCCATGACTTTCCCCAGCACCAAGGTTGGGCTGACAGGCCTGTAGTTCCCCAGATCTTTCTTCCAGCACTTCTTGTAGATGGGTGTCACACTTGCAAACCTCCAGCCCACTGGAAACTCCTTGGAGACAAAGTGAGACTAAAYTTCTGGTAAATGATTGAAAGCATCTTGGTGAGCACCTCCACMAACTCTGTCAGTACTCTTGTGTCCTAGGTTGGGATGTAAGATGTGGCCAAAGTATGTATTCTATTACCATCTTCATGAGCTGTTGAAACCAGGTGGGGCAGTGTTTTCCTGCCTCCTCCCTCAGGACTATCTACTGTTAATGGCCCATCAATGCCCTGGTCAATGACTCACAGGTAACTCCCCTCGGGAGCCATCTCTGCTTAATGGGCAATCAAGGACCCATTGTGTGACTCATAGAATGATATCAGCCCACTGTGAGATGCTCTGCTCAGGAGGGAGGAGCCAAGCATTCCCACCTGGATAAAATCTAGAGTCTGGGACAGCACAGGGCTCACTGACTGGATTCCCAGAGGACAGAAGCTGTCAGACCTTTCTGTGGGATCCCTGCTTCAATAAGACTGCTTCATTTGGACTGCTACCACCACCCTAATGAAGAGGGTGTCAGGTTGTAKTCTGACTCTGTCAAGGGTCTTTTCTTTTTTTCCTTTTACTATTACATTTATTTTATAGTTTTCCTACTAAATTGTATTTCTGACTCAGAGTCTCTCACTAATTTTGCTTTCAAACCGGTATACCTTGGGTGGACACCATCTCATCTCACAGACCCATGTGTGTCAGAGGGCAGCAGATCACCAGATCATTTCCACTGGGTTATGGGGGCTTCATTCTGCTCCCTGTCCCTGTCTCCCAGCTGAGGGGCTGTGTACTTAAAGAAMAGCTGGTCTTACTATTAAAGACTGAGGCAAAGAAATACTCCAACCTTCTCCTTCTCTTTTGTCACTATGCTTCCCCTGCATCCAGTAAAGAGTGGAGATGCTCCTTTTATTCCTGATGTATTTCTAGACCCATTTCTATTGACTTTTAAGTTCTTGGACTTTAGTGCTTGGACTTTAGTGCTTTTAATATCCTCCTGCATAACYTCATTACATCCTTGTAGTMYTGCTGAGTTGCTGCCCCTTCTTTCAAAGCTCATAAATTCTCCTTTATTTCCTAGGTTCCAGCCAAAGCTYTCAGTTCAGCCAGGCTGGTCTTCTTCCAAAACACCCTATCTTTCACCCTGTTCCTATGYCTGTAAAATTTCTTTCTTGAAGAATGTCCAGCCTTCCTGGACTCCTCTTAGCACTTCASTACTGCCTCACAAGGGACTCTCCCAACCAGTCTCCTAAACAGGCCAAAGTCTCATCTCTGTTAGTCCAAGGTAACTGTTTTGCTACTATTTCTATCATTTTGTGATTTCTTTTCCCAGGACAGCTTCCAACCATCACATCACTCACCTGTCCTTTTTTGTTCAAAATCAGTGGGTCCAGCAGGGCACCTTCCTTAGCTGGGTCACTTAGCAMCAATGTTAGGAAGTTCCACACASTCCAGGARCCTCCTAGACTCTTTCCTCTCTGTTGYGTTGTATTTCYRTCTGTTAAGTTGAAGTTTCTCATGAGAACAAGGTCAGTAATTATGAGACTTTGCCCAGCTGCTTACAGAATATTTCATCTGCTTYTTCATCCTGGTTGGGTTGTCTATAATACTCCCACCATGAAATCTTCCTTGTTGGCCTTTCCCCTTGTTCATACCCATACTCAATGCTATTGACACCATCATCAAGCTCTAGACAATCAAAACTTTCCCTAACATACAGGATTATTCCTCCTTGCCTATCCCTTCTGAAGAGTTCATAGCCATCCATTGGAGCATTCCAGTTCTGCAAGTCATCCCACCATGTTTCTGTGATGGCAGCTGTATCACAGTTCTGCTGTTGCACTGTGGATTCCTGTTTGCTGCTGAATGTATTGGTGTAGATACACTTCAGGTGAGTTATGGATTCCACTGCCTTTTTGGGGGGAGAAGCCTGAATTCCTGCATAACCATTCTCTCTACAGTAACTAGCAAGTAGATTGCACCCAACCAGATAACTCTCAGATCCATTTTTGCAGTAAATCAGAGACCTTTTCTATTATCTTTCAAGTGCACATACTTAATGTTACAATGCAAATCCACAGTAGCTTCGTTTCCCACTCACCAGCTCAGAGCCTGAATTGTTAAATGCATGTTGTGATAGGGCTGTGTGGTAGTTCATCCCACATTGGAATCAGAGTTGTCTTTGAATCAGCTGTCTTTGACAACTGATGCTAAAGAAAATATTAAAACTCAATTTCTATTCAGCCACTGCTATTTTTCCTCCTGAAAATTGGACAGTTTTCCTATGAGGGTTTAGACTACATCCAGTAACTTTTAACTATCTTTAAGGGAGGAAAAATCTTTAAAACCACTCCAGCTAATTTTCTATACTAGTTCTTGAAGACATTTGGTACAACCTCAGCAAGTAGATTCTCCTGGCATTTGAGAACTGTGGTAAATGAGAAATTTACATGCTAAAACTTCATAAATTCTGTCAAAACAACTCAATATCAGTAAATGCACACACTCAGCCTGTTGGAAATGCCTGCTGGAATTTGGCTTACCATAAACCTTCATATAAAAGACAGTAATTTTAAAGGCCCTTAGTTTCTGTCCAAGGTAGAAAAAGATACAGCCCATTAGGGTCCCTTGTGTTCATGCTTGGTTTTTTGGGGTTTTTTTTGCCCCACAAGAACATAATTTAAAACAAAACATTTTCTCTTCTCCTTTATTCCTATTAAATGAAAAACAGATAAATTCACTTTCAGTTAAAATTGTATTTAATTCATAGTCCTGTGTCTAAAGTAACACAGCCAGGCAGGAAAAGGTTCTCAAGTCATCACACAAGGTGCCCTTGGGACACTGCCCAGACTACAGTTGTGTGATTATACCCTTCCCACAAACTAAGGGAGCCCTAGGGAAGTAAGAACTGAACTTTCGGTTCATTACAAAATAAATAAATATAGCCACTGAAGTTTTACCATTGGAAATGAAGAACTCATGCTGGATGCAAAAGAAGATTGGAATTGGAAACTCATCACAGATAAGAAAGTAGAATATGGTAATCTCCATGTTTTGTCTCTTGAGAGCTTGTCAAAATAAATATATTCAGAGACCACATGCAGATGCTCTCATCATTTTAGGCATTGTGCACAACCATATGAAAAAGGGATTAGCACAACAGAAATAAACAGGCCTTTTTTTAGTTCTTTCAAAGACATTGTAGAAGGAAGGAGAAGAATCTCCCTCTTAATTAGAAGGAAAACAAATGAAAAAAATTACTAGGCTAGAAAATAAAAAAGTACCAAAAGCAAAAAGAACATTCAAACTTTTTACTGAACTTTTAAAAAGAAATAAGAATGAAGGGATTGTAGTAGAGATTCTCAGAGATAAGTTCAATTTTCTTCACTCAAAGAAGAACAATTTTGTTCTGTGTCCATGCCAGCATCAATGCTGGCATCAGTTATATTTTCAAGGTATSATTTCATTTTCATTCTAAGATAAAGAACTTTCTTATTACTATGTTTGACTGATGTTCATGCGTTATTTTGATGAAAAGAGTAATGTCTGAGGACATGTAAGGTATCTCCCCCATTTCACAGGCTTTAATAAACACATCTGTGTTTCATGTATCTTGACACTACCAGCAGTACCTATTGCCATACTGTAACCCAATTTAACTACTAAAAAATCATACTTCATACACTTAAAGTAGTTATTTTTTTCTTTTTTTCCCTTTGCCTATGAAAAGAATTTGTGAGAAATAGTAACAGGTCCAGCCAAATGCTGATTCCTGACCTTCATTATGCCTCAGCAGAGAACAGCAGTGTCCTTTGYCCAGCAGTGAAAGAAAGGGTGGCAGCAACTTCACCATCACTTGGTCTGTGTTGCTGCAAATCCAGAGCCATCCCACMTTTCCTGCAATGGAGCAATGAGAGCTCCTGAGGAACTACTGTAATTCTTATTTGTAAACTATGGTGGAGACAGTGAGTTCCTCAGCTTTCCAAATTATGCAGCCTATATATGTTGCTTTCAGTGCTATAAGAGAGAATATTTGTATAATGTTATATCTGAGGTTTTCCAAATCCAATAGATACCCCCATACCYCTGGTATATGTTCACAGAACCATGGAATATTCTGATTTGGGAGGGACCCACAAGAATCATCATGTCCAGCTCTTAAACAAATGGCCAAACCCAAAACTGGTGTTATTAGAGCCATCCTCTGACCAACTGAGCTAAGACAGCTCTTATAGAAACCTTTTAGAAGTTTGCAGTCTTTTAAGAATAGCATTCCTTAACACCTTTGTAAATCCAGGCCCTAACTCACATCAAATTTTATTTAGCTGCAGGATCCTCTCTTTCTAAGGACTTTTTTCATAGCTATGCCATTTTTTCATAGCAYTAGAAATGATCATAAAACAGGGTCCTGTTATTAGAGTATAAAACTTATTTTATAACCTTAATTCATGAAGGCYTATTGAAATCAATAGAATACCTCTAAAATTCATGYTTCACCATTTATTGTAATTTTGCTTACATGTAAGAGATAAATACAACTGGATTTCTTGTAGATCATGAGTCACTAACTTTAAAACAGATACCCTTGCTTTTGCCCTTACTGAGTTCTGCTTGACTGAAACACGCTGGAAAGACATTAATCCTCGAGATGAGGCCATGGAGAACCTTATATTTCCTTTAACGGTATATTGTATTACTCAATATCAGTCCTATGAATATTCTTCGATATTTTTTCCTTTACATTTTTGGCTTCAGCTTTCATAAATTGATTGTACACCCTTTTGATGTCCGGTTTTGGTCTTTTTGTTGTTGTTTTATTTTTGTTTTCAAATATTTCTAAGCTACCAATAAACACTGTAAGTTGCCTCACTGACAGCTATTTTATAGCTCAAACTGATTGAAGTCTTCAGGCAAACCTTGCAAACTTTGCTGACTTCCTTGCAAACCACTCTTTTTTTGTTCTATTATTTCCTCCACACTCTTCAGCTTCCAACATCACCTTGAGGATCTGGAGACCAGAACACTGTGAAATACAGATATTAATCCATACATCCAATTGTTTTAATCCACTTACTGCTTAACATGTTTTCACATGCAAGGCCTTTTTTCTCCTACTATTAAACTCCCCCTAAAATTTTTCAACTATGAGTTTCTGAAATTAAATACTCATATCTATATCCACTACTTCGGTCTGGTTTTAACTGACACGTGATCTGTGCTCATGTGTTCTATATTCAATAAGTACTTATAGACATCTTGACTTACATGATTTCTTATTTTTCATTGTGTCCCCTTTGATTAMCTCCTGCATGGTCCAACAGCCTCCTTAACAGTGATTTTAGAGAAGTTGTCACTTAATGCAAAATGAAACAAATACTTCCAAACATCCTTGCAYATATGATGCTTGGTTTATTATTAATGTAGACTTCAGTAGGAGAAGCAGGATCAGTGCATAAACCCTAGTCTATTAATAAAATGGACCAAAAGGAGGTACACTCTCTTCAGTGATATGGCCCTCTAATTTTCCCAGGGTCCTGGATCCCATGGAAACTCAGAGCTAAACAAAATGTAATGGGATGGAAAATGATACTGCGTTCTAATTAGTGATTTTAATAAGATTGCATTCAAAGTTTTGTCTATCTCTACTGAATTTCATAAGTTTTGCACTGAGAAGGTCTCCATTTCTCAAGAAAACCTGAACAAACTTGGAACAAGCTCCCTTCCTAACATACATGGGCCCAGCCCCAAATAGACATCTCAAAGGAGTTGGTTAAAGCCATCAGTCTGTCTGGGCTTGCAGGACTGGGAGCAGGGSCTGCATGTTTTAAGAAGCAGGTCARCCACATCAACATACACACTCAAAAGAGAAACTCCTGTTGAAGTTGTAGCTGAATGCATTGTCTCCCAAAAGAGGACCTGGGAAGCAGATTTACACAGACAGTGGAGCTGGTTCAAGGACCATACACATAACTCACAGTACAGTTCTAAGCCAAAACTGCTTGTAGAAGTGTCTGGGGAGCCCCTTCATACTCATGGAGTTGAGTTCATAAGGCATCTCTCATCAGTGATAAAAGAGAGACATATTTAATAAGTGGGATAGAGGAGAGAAAAACATCCTGAAAATCCCCTGYCATTTACCTTTTACAAGTACAGAAGTCCAGAGGCTAAACTCAGTAGAACTAAATCAGAATTTAAACATTTTAYATAAATAGTCTAACTTGATGGCCCTCATAAAATGGGACAGCAACACCAAGAAACTGGCTGTTTTCCACTCCCTGCTCCCTATGCCAGTGTTTTTCCAGGTTCCAGAGTCAGTGTGCCTTGAAAACCCCTAGCCAAAATGCTCTCTCACACAGTTACCGTTCAGCTCTAAGCGTATTCAACTTATGCTTTGACCAGACTTTACTAGATCAATAGAACTAAGCTTTTCTTCACTGGGAGATATGTTTGTCTTTATCTATGGATGAAAGTTTTTTAAGTATTTCTAGGCTTCTAATATTTYTAGAGCTTATTTAGCTCTTCAGCTGAAAACAAAGCACCCTGTCAAAAAGAAGACAAACATTTGGAAGAAAACTGTACTTTCATCACAGACTTTCTTCTATAAGCTTCAAATTTAGTGAGAGACTTGTGACTCCATAACTGTGTACAAGCAAGGAAAAAGTTTTGACCTGTGTCCTTTCTCTTAACTATATTAAAAGACAAAAAGTTTTTACTTTTTTCCCATGAGGAAAATTTCCTTCCCTTTGAAGGTCCATCAAGATAAAACTTTGTTACATCAATRCACTTTCTCATAAATATGCTTCATTTTGTCTTCATGTCAATCTAAAGGGAGTAAGAATGGAAAACTCCAACACTGATTTTAATAAATTAATAATAATGATGCTATCCTTTTTAAGTTTCTGCATGTGCTGCTTGGTACAGAATAACCTCAAGCAATGAGAGTCTTCAATGAAACCCCTCAAAAAGGAACATGGATTAGAATTTAAGAATAAGAAACTTTATATTTACACCATGGCAGATGAAAGAGATGCTATCTGTAACATGAAAGCTTAGGTAAACAAAGTCCAAGGTAAACAAAKGGAAGTACAAACAAGTGTTCAGCAGCTACGTTGGAATTTGCAATGAGATATCAGTAGTCAAAGGAACATCCGTTTGGGCTGGCTGAGGACTGTGACACCATGACACCTTCCATCTGCATTTGAAAATGGTTTTGGCCCTGAGATCCCAGGGTTCCTGTTCTGGAGAATTTTTCCTATGTGAAACCTGAGGGCAGAGATTTGTCTTTATTCAAGCCAGGGAATGAGGAAAGGATGAACTTYATGAATCCAATTCCCTTTTCTTCCATCATCTGCTTCCGTGCAGAACATTTAAGATGGTAAAACAGAGAGTGAAAAACAGAGTTTGTAGGACCTAAGGGTTGGCAAAAGGATGAAAAAGGGAGAAACTTCCTTGTCCTTAAAAATGAGAAAGGACATCTCAAAATATATGATGCTTAGCTACCCATTAGCTAAGATTCAAAGGAAACCTGTCTATAAAGGTAAAATTACATCAAAATTACATGATGCTCAGGATCTAACCCCAATCTTGGCCAGAGCTCCTAGCATGCCTGAGGATGGATTATAATGTACATTTCCCTTGTACTCCTTCWAACCACTTATCTTCTAAGAATTCTGAAATTGTCTGTTTTAGGAAGAGATATGTGTTTGTCTGACCCAATTAGAATATCTCCATGTTGAAGTTAGAATTGAGAAAGACCTCCARTATTCTTTACCCCTTGACCTCTGTGACAAGGATAATTTTCTATTGTGTTCTATGGGTGCTTTCTGTATAAGTGACGTTGTTTCAGCCTTAATGGGCCATTGGGTTGGAGACCATTTTCCACACCTGCAAGGTAAAAAAGCTAAAATTAAACCTCACAAGGGCAATTCACTCAGTGAAGGGGAAGTTTTTTACTGCTCAAGAGTGACACCTCTTGATATTCAGCAGAATATTACTGATAACCTTCAAAGATAATTTAATGCAGCTTGCAGGACAGACTGCAGGCAGTAGAGTTTCTCCCAGAGGAAAGGTTTTTCTTTCTTRGTTTATTCAGGAAAAAGCAGCTCAGTATCCAATCTATTGTTCCAGTATGAGAGGCTCAGGAAATGAAAAAAATTATAGGGGAGCAGCTCAGAACAGTGAATCTGTTTCCCCAGAAAATGCCTTTGTCATGAAATTAGAAAGTTTTAAAATGTAACAAAAGGAAAAATATTGAAAAATACATYTTATCAGCTTTGAGTTTTTCTTCTGAAATGTTAATATTCTTTATATGATTGTTGAAATCAATATCTACCCAGAAATATTTTTTATTCATTCAAACACTACTTTATGTCAGAATTTTTTATTGTCAAACTTTTCATATGCATAGCTTCCACAAAGATCTATACCCAAAAGTCAGCAAAGAATCTGGCTACTTGCATATTCAGTTAAATAGAATTTGTAATAGCTACAATTGAATTTATTAACTCTTTAAAGTRCTACTATAATGCAAATGAAAATATAAATTTACAAGAGCCAAAGAATTGAAAAACTGAACTAAAAATAAACCAAGCCTATCAAGTATCCTTCCAGCCGGATATGGAATATGGCCTACCTTTCTGGTAGCTGCTTTAGCTGGCTCTGAGACTGTATTTGGGCTCTAGCCATGAAAAGTTTAAATAATCATTCTTTTTAGGCCAAATGCTGAATTTTAGAACAAGAAATTTTGGCTCACATTCATCTCTATAACAGATGTTGATTGGCCAGCTGAAATTTATTCATGCATTTTATGAGTAAGTGCACCCTTTTGCCAAYTCAACAGAAGCATTTGTGAGAAATCCAAACACATCCATTTCTGTTGGAGCTCTAGCTTTATTCTGCTCATGGTACAAGTTCATTAGTGAAATAGCTGTAGATCAGCTGAAAATAGCTTGGCATTTAGGCATCCTCCACTGGCACCAATTAGCATTATGGAATAATAAGATCTGTGTAGAAAATCTCTGGGGACTATAGCATAGATGGTAAATTTGTGAACAAAGAGTTAATTCTTAGCTAATAAATTCTCAAGACACTGAAATTACTTAATTGTGAAAGGGTTTAATAATTTAGTGACAATAATAGACAGATTGTAAAATGGAAGGTTTATTTCAAAACCAGCAAAAACTGCACAGAGAGAGGGTAACAGTGAAAGAAAATGTAGTAACCCAGGGGGAAGAAAATTTGAAAGCTGTARGGAAGATTTAGGAGCAGCAATGGTTTTAAGGGCACACTTTTTATGTCTGTCTTTATTTTTTAAGTGGAGCTTTAAACCATGCCTACCAGTAAAATGTTGATACATCATTGTTTGTAAGAAATCACCTGTTACTTTTGTCTGCTAGTAGAGTAATATTTGGTGCTAAAAAYCTGGGATGCATGCTATGCCTGCATACCATAACAAAACCCTGCTGTCCAGGCTTTGCAATATGCCTTAGAAGTATACAAATGTGAAAAAGTACATCAGACATRGAGAAAGCAAAACCCCAGAGGTGAGACACACAACTGAAAATGCTCCTTATTTCTGGGCAGTGAAACTTGCCATTTTAATGATAACAGGGTTGTCTGTTGAAATATTTTAAGAAAAGCAATTTGAAAAATCTTTTGGCCTCAACCTCTAGATATATACACATGGGGGCATTGAAATAGAGCCAGGAATATTTTAATGCTGATTTTTGGAATCACATTATAGCACCCTACCTATTTTCAGGGTCTTAAGGATTTAGGAGAATWAAAGTATTTAATTTTGTTAATACTTTATTAAGTTGAGTTCTTAATYTGGAAGTGGATATGTTGCATTTCTCTTAAACTGAAATGGGAACACCTTCACATAATGCACCCTGTAAATGAGTAAAGACATAGACTGGATTTTTTGGTTGGTTTGGGGTTTTTTGTGGGTTTTTTTGTTTGTTTGTTTGTTTTGGGATTTTTTTGGTTTTTTGGTTTTTGGTTTTTGGTTTTTTTTTGAGCAGATTTCATCCTATGAACATATACATACACACAAGAAAATTTGCATCTACACAGGAGACATACATATACAAATGAAAGAAAAATAAATTACCCCAGCAAATATAGCACAATATAATACTTGGAATCAAACCAACACAAAAGCAGAGACTAAATAATCCAATGCTAGTTGAAACTCAAGGCATCTAAAGGCAAAGAATGTACATTCTGTAAGAATTATTTTCCTTCCATCTTTGGCATCTGTTGACCGATACATCTCATAAAAAAAGATTATTCTTTTTTCTTTTAGGTTAGTAATAAAATTTCAAATTCTTGGCTATAAGACAATTTGCCAAAACTCTATTAATCAAAATATCCCTTTAAACCTTTATGTAAACACAGGGTTATGCCAATTTAGTTTTCTAAGGGATTTTATTTTCCCAACTTTAGAAAGCTARATAAAAAATTAAACATCTAGACTAAGCTAGCCATCTGGGCAACAGCTATACCCAAAAGAGGGACAGACAAACAGGCAGAGGAAAGGGTACCTCTAGAGTGTCTTTGCCTGACATCCCTTTTTGCTATGAGCCCTTGGATAAGACAGCTTTAGATAGCTCTCCCTCTTTCAGCCATCACTGAAGTGTAAATAACTAAATTACATCTACCTCTCATTTAGGTGAGTCCAGCTGTGTAAGATGAATGTCCAGCCTGAGTTACACCTCCCCYATTACATTTTGGCACCTTTGTTCTTTGCTAAAAGCACAAATATGTCATTATTTAAATAACACAAATGGAAGAGCCAAATGAGGACTTTACCCAGCTACTATATCTCTCCCTTACTCCTTCTGAACAAAATATATAAAAGGCAGACAAGATAAAATGAAGCATGGAGTTTCCTGCTTTGTGTGGTTTCTACTGCTCTGGATTTACCATGAGAAGTGTGCCACTTATATTCTCCCTTCAAAACAAATAATATGCTTTTAAATAAAATACAGTAAGACCAATCCCTCATTTGGAAACTTGAAAAGTGCACTTTTGTCCTAGATATGTATAATTATCAAAAGCACAGTTGGGAAAAAAAAAAAAAAGAAGAAGAAGAAGTTAAAGAAATTCACCTTTTTCTTTATTTTGGACAGACCTTGAAGTTATATAAGAACAACTGACCTGTTTCTGATGAACAAGATATAAAATAATAACATTAATACATTTTCTTGAAATCTTTAAAGTTTTATAAATTGCCCATGGAGGTTTGTGAACCAAGGTCACTCTGTGTCTTTTCATTCCTTTAATTATCTAGTTCCAGCCTGATACACTAGCCTTGCTAATTGGACATAGAGAAATCCCTTATCAGTGAAGTTAGAAAAGCACCTATGAAAAAAGTRTGGGAGACTGCTGTAAATCAAAGAAGAGGAACAGAACAGAAGGAAAGCCAATCAACTGTACCCCTCCGAGCTGTGAGTTTATAGGAAAAGCTCAGCCTCGTTGGATGGAGGAATAAGTGGCCAGCAGGTAGTTACACGTCATTGACCTCTCCCTGATAGATACCCTTGTGAAAGAAGCCAAATGCAGATTCACACCTGCCCCTAATTTCTTGGGGAAGGGAAGATTTCAAGCAGTAGCTTGTGCTTTGGGGTGTGTAGGTGCTAAATCCAATGTTATTAATTTCTATTCCCATATCCCCAAGAAGCTCATCCATACCCTCTCAAAGCCCAGTGAGGGAATTAATTGTCCTGTCTGGTTTTTACCATTTTCMTGCACATTTGACAGGTGTGATGCACACTAGAAAGTCTTTCAGTCTCTATTTAGTAGAATAAGAAATATGCATGTTTATAATATCCTTGACTTTCTCATCCTTTTCCTTTCCCAGCACTTCTCCACAAGGTTGTTAGTGATTTCTCTTTTCTAAATGGTGGCTTGCAGTTTGAACCACAGCTCCCATCTCAGATCTTCCATTTTGAAYTTGGATGGTCACTTTAAGCAATTCACTTTCCCCTCTTCTTCCTAATTTTACTATGAAAYCTGTTTGTTCATCAGCTCTTCCATTTCCCCTGTGTCTTAATGAGCCTCTGCAGTGTATATGCCAGTATCTAAGACTTGCTTTTCTATCTCTGCATTTTTTTCCCAGTGCTCAAATGTCAGCTGTCCACAGAGATATCCAAAACTGTATCTGATTTACACAAGCTGTATTTAGTCCACTCTCAGAAGGGGTTTTCACCTAAAAACCCATATGGCCAGCACCCTAATATATTGTCTTTAACATAGGAGTGTATACACAAACTATTTCAGAATTACTGAACCCTTTATTCATCAGAAGATTTTACCAAAGCAGGGAAATCCCATTATAATATCATGCAGAGTTCAAAAGAAKCAGTCGGGCTTCCAGAGAAAACACAGGGGTATTGTAGGAGAAGAGACAAGAAGACATTAACTTGTCAATAGGAAAAATATAATTRCTGTTTCATATGTAGGAAATTTAATTGATTCTGTTTGGTTTTGAGACATGAAACTGAAAATTCTCAATATTTTAACTGCTAAAATTTTCCATGGCATTTCCTATGGCATATGCCATAGGAAAGGCATAACATTGCCTTGGCATGTTGGCAAAGTGTTTGATCAAAGCGCAGATCAAACAGCATTCACCTGCAATTGCTTTAACACATTTGTTTGGCTAACTTTCTTCTTTCTTCTGTATCATACTGTTATGTGAGTTCAGAGTACACTCTGGGTTTTGCATCCAATGAACCCCTAGCTTCTCTCATATCCAATGTTTCAAAGAAAAAATGCCTGGACTTCTGCACACTTGGAACAATGAGGAWGATTGCACCTATGTCCATTTTGGCACATAGCTTTCCTTAGTTGTTTAAATGCTACTGACTGCAAAAGTATGAAAGAGTTGYCATTATTACTGACTGCAAGATCTTCTTGGCCAGAAGCATCCCTTCATGTCAAATCCTGCTCATGATAGTAATATATTTTTGAAAAATATCAGGTGGCAAAAAGCAACAAGTTCTGTGCTGGACACTGSCACCCAAATGTCTCTACCCTTTGAACACAGTGTTGGGCCTAGCCAGCAAGCACTGCACATACAAAGAAAGAAACAACTCCAGCATAAGAGATCACATCCAACAGGCTGATTTTGTGCAGCCATTTGTTCTGTAGAGTAAGAGGGTGGCTTTGTACAAAAAGCTCTGTGCAACTGGCCTCTGTGTTCAAGAATAGTCCCAGCACATTTAGCATCATTTTATGGTAATCCAAACAGCAGCTGAAAAGAGCAGAGCTGACTCTATCTACTTTATTCAGGATTTGTTGTACTTTGACATTTTAAAAATTTAAAATCCTGCCACCCCATAAATTCAATTGTACTCTAATTCAATTAGAGAAACATGCAAAAACATGAGACTGACACAGCATTATGAGAGACAATCAGAAAGCTTCCTGCCTTTTTTTCCCCAGAAGCATACTGCTATTTCAGTTTTTTTCAAACTTAGATGCTTTCTTTTAAGAAGCAGTTAATAAATTGAACTCTTTTCGGCAAAAACTTTTCAGAAGGTTATTCTTTCTTATGTATTTTATTCACACTGCTTCACAGACTTATCAATATCTCTTATTTTGTTCTGTTTTCCTTCAGCATAGAGGAAACAAACAACATTAGGAAGAATATTTTAAGGTGTTCAACTCCGGGACAAAGAAATCATAAAAAACTACATTTTAGAGAAAGCACTATCATGTCCCTCTCTTACYTCTTGTCTCCATTAAAAGGGGCCTCCCAATGAATTGGAAATTCCTTCTAGCAAAGATGCATCTCTTAACAGTAAAAGTGATATTTTGCCCATGCAGTTTATGCTGACTACATGCATAAAAGTTGAAGCTATGAATAGAGTTGCTTATGTCACTGCTTTTGTGAGTATAAAAATGTCACTAAACATCATATCCCCTAACTGGTATTGCCATAATGACAAAAATGCTAACACAGATGTGAGTTTTCTTTTCCATCTAGTGATAATAAAATGGTGCCTGATGTAAGCTGCTGACAGAGTCCTGAGAGATTTGAAAGTTGTGACAGGTCCGTGGCAAATAGGTATCACAAGAAAGATTAATCATTAAATGCAGATTTTTAAAGAGGTTTATCCTGCATGTCTCAGTCAGTGCAAGCTCTTTTTATCACATAAAGAGCACATTTACACTTGTTCAGACTTGTGTTAGCTTGTCACTAGTTTAGACCAGGAATAGTTTTACACATAAGGTTAATAAAGGCTTTTTCTTTTAGACTGGTAAAAATTACAAGTGAAGTAGATCTCTAATATTCACTAGATGCAGAGAATAGCCTCAAATTAGTAATCTACAGTGCATGKACCTAAAGGTAAGAGAGTGGACTTCTACCCTGTGTGCCTTAGATCTCTATTATGTTTAATTCCATAGAAAATGAGGTATTTTGGCAGACACTCTAGCAGTTACCTAGATAATTTTCAGCTTTTCCCATTTTCTTTACCATCACCTTCAAAAAAAGCTTTTTAAAGATGAAATTTAAGATCTATTGCCTCATCCATCCTCTATTCATTCAGTTTTGGCTATTGTCAAAGATTTGGTGAAACCATAATAGTGAAAGGAAAAACCAGCAAACATGCAGACAAAATTYGAGATGATTGTAAAACTATGTTTGATAGAAAGTAGCAATGAGTGAACCTGAAAAAGATCATTCTAATCAAAATAAAAATATGATGTGGATGCTTATCTGAATGTTTCCTCTTTCTCTAAGGAATAAGGTTTAGACACCCTTTGATCTCCTCAACACTGTTGGGCCTAAACTTTAAAACATTAAAAACTACCTCTTTTATGGTATTTCAGTGCTTCTAATCCCTGTAAAGAAGGAGAAAATACTTGGCAGGTTTATTTTTGGTTTTGGGCAAAGGTTGAGAACACTCTTAAAAACAGAAATTTAGACTCAATGGCTGAACAGTGACAATATCTTTCCGGCTGAGCCTTTCAGTTCCCAAGAGGAGATAATATCCCCCCTCAATTACAGTATCCAAGAAGAATGAACAGAGGTTCCAGTAATAAATATAGACAGAGAGACGTCTGGTTTCTTTTCTGCCTCAGAAGCTATCAAGAAAATTTAATCAGGCTTTTCTTTTCCAGTCAATCCTCAGATTATTTTAATACTTTCACAYTCGGTATTGAAATTCTGTCATCCTCGTCAGTGTTTTTTTCCTGATGGCTGCATGCAGTCATTGCTAAACAATTTGTTAAAGTGTTATATTTTTAGAGAGGTCTTTTTGCTCACCATCTAATGGTAATACCATTTTGCAGGGGTCATAAGGAAAGAACATATCCATTATGAGAAAAAATCAAGTGAATGGTAAGACATGAGCATGTTCCTATCTCATTCCCTTTGCCTCCCTATCCTCTTCTAAGCAGAGACAAAATAACTCATACCAACCAGATTTTCACCCTATACCTAGCCTGGTGTTTTCTTCCCTACACTAAATTATGTAGTGCTTCTGCAGAAAGTGTGTACAAGAGCTGAATGTAAATCAGAAAAGGATGCAATTGTGGAACTAAAAGGCAGTCACTTCTCTCTAAAACCACGCTGCTATATAGCAGGCTAGTCTGCTCACCTTATAAAATCATGRGATTACTGTAGTACCTCAGGTATCCGTGCATGACAACACTGAATTTAAAATGCATCCTGTCCTTCATATGATATAACTGACACRCACCCAAGAGAATGGGAAGGAAAAGGGGTGAATTTACTGCTTGAGAGATAAAGGTATCTTCTACATTAAAATTAATGTAATAAAAATCARCTCTTAAGTTTCCTGTGCAGCTCAAACATATAGCAACAGAACAATCTGTATGTTCTGCTCTAGTCTGGCAGAGGGCTGAAGAGAGAAACCCCCWTTATTTCTGAATTGGAACATAAATAGCAGCAAAAGAGAAATACACTACATAAAATGTTGACAGCCTTGACTGATCATTCACTCTAGCTTATAAGCTTCCATCTCATGAACTTCTTTCCTTGCTCCCTTTTTTATCATGTGCTTCTTAAAAACAAAACAAAAATCATTTGTAGAACTAATTGCCAGGTTTCAAATACAGGTTTCAAATAAAAGCAATAGCTTTTACTGCCAATCTTTGCTATCTCTTCAATGGTGCACAATACTTGCATTAGAGTGTTTTACACAGAATAAAACCAAGTACAAAGGAAGACAGAAAATCCTTTAGGCCACTTTTTACCGCTCGTGAGGACAACATTAGAGCTATTTTTAAATTTATGTCAAAATAGCCAGTACATGTGTGTAATTTACATCATTAACAATCCCTTCAAGACCTTTTGAATATGTAGTTATTTATGGACCCTGGAAGGAACATTGTTAAAATTAAATTGTGTTTARCTAATTCATATTTTTACATTGCACRTGCACTAGAATGGGGTTCCCACTGGAACATGGGCAGAGGAGAGTGTAACAAAAGTGTAAAGCACAGTCTCAACTAATAATTTTAATTTTGCTTTACACCTCTATAAGAAAAGTCTAGCACAAACTCACACATGTACCACACAAGTTGCTACTGAGTCAGTCACTGGTCTTTCAAAAGATTCATAAGTATTAATGATTTCACTGCATTCTGCTGCTTTGATTAGATGGCTCTTGTAAGAAAAGCCCTCAGCCTCTTTTCTCACATCAATTATAAACAAAAAACTGTTTTCTCCAGTTTATGGGAGAGTTGTGAAATAGAGTGAGCACCTTGTGCTGACTTTTGGTGAAAACTAACCTCTTCTGCTTGTTCACAGCAATTTATTTTTCTGCTTGCAGGCACATGGAACCAGCTTTTCAGCTCCAGTTTCTAACAGACCTGAGATTTGTAAGAGCAAATTATGGCCAAGCATTATCAATGCAAATCTTGTAACTTCAGAAGACCAAAGAGGCCTCTGTCACCCCAGTGGTATGAGCACGTCCTGTAAGGTAGAAAGTAATGGCTCTGGTGAAGTAAGGAAAATTTGTCAATACTGAGCACTGACAATGAACAACTCTTGAAGAGTCATTTGCAGCTACAGTTTTCTTTAGGAGCTAAAGCATCACATTCCCACATGCAAACCCAGACAAATTCCAGTGGGTTTGGGATGTCAGTTCATATTTACAGCCATCATATTTAGCATCTAAGTTAAGAAGGCCAAGTCTGGATTTACCTTTCTAACACCAGTATGTAGCCTGATGTCTGAATTAGAAGACTATTATCAGCACTGAAATTGAAAGAAAAGAGAGTCATACCCAAGATCAGTCCCACCTACTTATAGTGTTTCCCACCCTCTTTTTGTGTTTACATTGTTTTTGAGGGTTAGGGTCCATTATAACCACAGGCAGTGTTGCTAAAATTAACAGAATTACATAAATTTGATCCAGTAACAGAATAGCTSAATATTCCAAAATGAAAGATTTTAATCCATGTTTTGAAGACATGACATTGTTTATGAAACTGCCAGTGKATGAAAACAAATGTTCTCAAGGTTTTTTGTTACAGGAAAGCAATTGTTCTCCTAGTCACGTTCCCTCCAGGGATGTGCATGTATGAGACTGATCCAGTGATTTCTTATACAACACAGCAGGAGCAGTGATCCATATAACCARTTATTCCTGTACCTTTACTGACATGGTGAATCATGTAAGTTTTTTTCTTCAGATGATAATTTCATTGCTCTTTTAGTTTGTGCATTTATTTCTTTATTGTTTCCCTTAGCTGAACCTTTTGTGGTATGAATTCATTAATGTTAGGTAATGAGGTGGAGATTCAGGCTTATAAAGAGGAATTAACACAGCCTAAATTGCAACTATATTATAGTACCACCATCTGTTTTACTCTTACAGAAAATTTACACATTCTCATTTCAATTAAGTGTGATAGTCAAAATAATCATAAAATCATTCTCTCTCAGACATTACAATAAATAAAGATAGCATTACTTCTCAGGGAGTTAATATCACTTAGTGTAAAACATGTACTTCTATTCAAGTTTTATAACCTTWTCTTTATCACCTTTTGTGATAAATATCACAGTATAAATAAAACAAATGGAACAGTTTCATTTTGTCAGCCTGGATTAAGGTAATATATTTAACACACAAATGGCCCACATAGTGTTGATTTAAGCAGGACTGAAAACCTTCTTCTGTTTTTCACTTGTCAGAGTCTTCCAGGCACTGCAAAGTATTTAGTCAAACTTAGGCTGAAAACTCAAAACTTCATGTCTGTTTAGAAGTCAAAACTGAGATTTAGGGTCCAAGAAGAATTTTCAACAACTTCACAATTATTCTTCCATTATTACTTCCATTTGAGTTTAGTTGGTTACATTTGCTCCAATTTGCTCATATTTTGAATGACATAAAAACTGGGATTGCAAAACTGCCTAAAGGAAATTCGATCTTATCTTATGATCTTTTAAATGCTTTTCTGTTTATGCACTATTTCAATTCAACAGTAGGTTTGGTTTGGTTTTCAGTTTTTTGGTGGTTCTTTTTTTTTTTTCAAAAATCATCTCCTAAAAAAAATCCAAAAACCAGTTCACGGACAAGCCTAACTTGAGGCTCAGAACTGTGCTATCCATCCTTGATGGATAGCTGTTTCTTTTCTACCTTACCTTTACAAATAAAACCAGTAAACTTGCACTGCTTCTAGGTTCACTTTTAATATACTGCATTTTGTGTTTCTTCCTTGCAATTCTCAGAAGCATTTCCAAACTCTTTGCTTATTTGGTTTTATAGTTTCCTTGGGCCCAGCTCGCTTGTCTGGTCAAAAGTGTGTTTCCAGCATGCCTGCTTATTTCTGCAACCACTGGATTAGGCCCATATATTATCTGTGTATTTCTTTTTTTGCCAGCAATCCTAGAAGATTTACAAGGCTGCTTTAAAAGATGCAAACATCTTTATTATGGCAATCTTTTCCCATATCATATAGTCCTTTTGTTAAAGTGAGATGCAAATGAAGAAAATATCAATAACTTAAAACTAAAATTGTTTGGTTTAATCTAGTAAACCAGACTGTATTTTTAATATCATGTACTTTGGAGTCTACAAAAAAAAGGAAGAAGATAATAAACATCACTCAAGTCTTGGTCTTTTAATCAGAATATAACTAGCACTGAGGGGATCAATATTTTATTTATGCTTCTCTGATCATGTTCAGATGCCCTAATACAGTTGCTGAAATATCAGCAAAAGAAATTGAATCCTGACCAGTCATGCCCCAAAATACGAATGGCATCTGTGAGGACTTAGAGAAGCACAATTAGCTTTCTCAAACACTGTCAAAGAAGGAAGATCCTACGAGGTAAGCCACCACAACAGGAACTTAAGCACAGATGGCAAACAAAACCAGACCTAAATGGAAGTGAAGGTTTGGAATTAACACACTGGACAAAATTCCACTGTATAGACTGTGGGAAAAGTGCAGATAGCAACAATGAGAAGATGCTGGGCCTGGTGAGGAAGATCTAGGCAATCTCTCTGGACAAAAAATTCCCACTATGGCAAACTGTGAGACAGGGAATAGCCAGTTATACACATGGCATCCTGAGTTGTGGGAATGGTATATGGACCTCGTGGATTCACAATACTTGGATTCAATAAAAGTGGTCAGGACACTCAGGGGAGCCCACCATGAAGCAGACCAGAGTGAAGAAGGACCAGCAGAACACCACCAGAATCCACGTGGTGATATCTTTGTTTAATCTCTTAATATCTCTCTCTCCCTCCCTCTCTCTCTTCTGTTCTATTTATATGCCTCTACCTCACATTTACTGTTAAATAAAATCTGTACTATTGACTTTGGTCTCATTTGCACCTTTTTTTGGGCAGAGGYATTTCTTAATAATCAGATCCTAGCAACATCCATGAGGCACTGTCCCTGAGGACTATTTTTTTTCCTTGACTCAAATGTATCAGGGCATTACTTATTCACATTGACAGACAATTCTAAGACTTCTAAATGAAAAAATCTAAACACCTGGTAACTGTGGATGGCCTCATCAGCTACATTTTGGAGACCTAAACAAAAAATAAGACTTCATTCTACCTAAAACTAACATAACTTTAAATCCTAGTCTTTTTTTAGCTATCAGAAAAACTTTTCTTCATTACAATGAATTTCAGATCAAAGATTTGAAGACTTTCAGAAGGCGTATTTGTTGAGTTTGACTGTAGGTGAGTGGTACACAGCAAGACTCACTCAAGAGTATTTCCTGCACTTGCTCCAGACTATTTTTCCACAGCACTTTCAACCCTTGGGATGACTAATTGGAATATTCTGCTTCTATTGAACTGATGCAATGAGCCTGCATGTTGAGAAGATTTGAACTCTAAATTCAGGGTCTATGGAATAAAAGACCCAAATCCCCCTTTCTTCAAGACACTGTTTGTAAATAAATAAATGAACAAAGAGCTCTTAATCTTACTTTGAAGACTTTACATCATGCTCTAGAGGGAAACCAGGCAGTTTTCCAAAAGAATTTTTTACAGTCAGCACATTGAAAGCAGTCTATCAGTAACAAAAGGGGGAAAGCAAATTCAGCTGAATTAAAGCTGCTCTAGACAAAAAAAGAGAGCAAAGATAACAATGATGATTTTGAAAAAAAAAAAACAAACCTGTAGCTATTGGTCACATTATTTTACTGCTAAAGAGTGTTAATCAGTCAAAAGGAATTAGCTCTGCTACAAAAAAAAAAAAAAAAACCCACTGAAAGTAAATGTTAGAAGCTACATGCATGCACCTGGGCTGCTGGAAGAGTAGTTGACAAGAATAGTAAACATATACTAGAGGTGTATACATTGTCACATCAATAGTTTTACATTGTCACATCAAATAGTTTTACAAATTAACGCATTGCAGGGGACTACAAAAGAAAGGAGAATGGCAGGCAATAGTCTTACCAAGGGGCTGGGGTAAAACTGACTTACCTGGAATCAGTGAAAGCTTTCAGAGGCACAAGGTATGGAGGTGTCCTGTGAAATTACACTACTCCAGAGTCCTCGAGGGGCTTTTTCTGAGAGCAATCCAATTCTGAAATAGATACTTTTTTTGGTATATCATACTTCACTTAGATGAAGTTTCTCAAGACTTGTCCTCCCAAAGAGAAAAGGTTACAGGCTTCACATCATAAATGGAAAACATCACAGAATTTTTACCAGTCCTGATTTTTACTTTTTCTTTTTATAAAGGGACACTGACTCTGAATCTCCATTCTCCTTTCTATATACTCATTCTTTCTCCTTAGAACCACTGTTGTCACATGTAATCATACACAAATTGAGGCTAGCAGATGAAAAAATAAAGGAAATCAAATGCAGAATCTGGTTTTCAGCAGGACAGCTTCTATTCTTATTGAAAACAGGCAGAATTTTAGCTTATTTTACTAAAAGCAACTCAGATATGTACTAAAAATCTCTTTACATTTACACACACTCTATTTTCTGCCATATATCTCTATAACCAAGACAGGAAAATGTGTTGACAATYACCATTGCTTTCCTTTACCTGTCAGCTGTGTTTTTCTCTCTCATAAAAGCCAAGGAATTATGTTCACAGGGATCACGGTCTGAGATGCTACAGGGCAAACCTGGCCAAAGAGAAGCCCTGCCTCTGGAGTTACATAGATTCTGTGATCTAAAAGGATATTTCCCAGTTAGGTTTTGTGACTGAGGTCATGCTAGACAAAACTCCTATCTATGTGCAAATGCTCCCCATTCCTCATGAAATAATCCAAGAACATTCACTGGGCCTCTCTGGAAAGAAGAAAATCTCGCACCACAACCACCACTCATAAAAGGACTGGGAGAATTTGTCCTGCTGCCAATTGGGGACCCTGCCATTCTTACCTGGTTTCCCTTTCTTATTAGCTGCTGGTCTTAATTTAATTTATTCTACATTAAATAGTTTATAGGTTACATTTTATTTTCTGGTCCTCTCTGATCTTTTTGAAAGGATGTGGGAGAGAGAGGGCAAGTATCCATACATTTAATTAATACACCTGTTACATACAGGWAATTTAAGAAATATCAAAAGCAGTCACTATTCACCTAGTTTTGGATTTATCAACYGATATAATCAGTAAGTCTTACTAGTTTCAGTGAGTTTGGGGAAATGTAGTTTTAGAAGTCCTGTTTTCCCTTTTTAAAATGTGCTTAAATTTAAATTATATTGTAAATATGATCAACTTTATCTTTCACTGAGAGATGCTAGTCTTTAGCACCTCCTTATATATTACCYGGAAGCTTTTTTTTTTTAAACATAGCACTGCCTCTGCAAGAAATCTGTATTAGCAGAAAGAGACACTTTTTTTATTTACATCTGTAAATTATAAAAAGCACAGTTAAATTCAAACCCTCGACCACTTGTAACCATGTTGTCTTAAAAATCTATGGTGTGCTGTGACATTGCAAACTCAGTATGCCAAAACTCTGTAAATAGAGCAGCAGTCTTATTACCCATGGTTGTGTATTTTCTTCTGTGTTGTTTCTCTTATTATGGCAACTCAAACAGGAAAATAATATCTCCTGATYCTTAAATAACAGGAACTAGAGAAATGCACAGTTTTAAAATATGATCCAGCCTTCTTTTACTCAAAGTATTCTTTTCTGATGCTGTTCTTTAATCAGTCATCAGCCATCAGTTGGCCATCAGCCATCAGCTGGCCATCAGCCAACTAAAAAAAATAAACCTATAGAAAAGACAGGGATATTTTTTTCTGATTCCAAAGTTTTCATACCTTCATGTGAAGTCTAATCTTACTTAACAGCTCTGTTGATGGCCATTAGGATGGCAGCAACTGAATTCTGTTATTAGAAGGGCTGGCAAATATCAAAAAAGACACAATATGCACATTTATTTGAGGCCCATTTCCAAGAAAAATAAAGCTCCGGCTACTAGAAAAAAATACATCAATAGAAATAAAGGTAGAAGGACTGACCTATACCTAGCAGAAAAAAGTAATAGTTGCTAATGTGTGCTAGACCAGATATCCATGTTCCACAGTAGTGGAAAATTAAACAATCAGAATAAACTGTTACTTGGTGAGTTCTTAAATGGGGCAGAGGGAGGGCCAAACTGCCTGTATATCATACAGTCCATTCTTTGTTAAATGCAAAAGGGACATATACTGGAGCCAGGTTTTTTTACAATTTTTAAAGCAGTAAAGTTATTGGTATTAAATCTTTTTGAAGATATCAGATTCTTATGCATGCATTATTTTGTTACAGGGAATAGAAAAGAACCTCTTGTGGTCTTTTTCCATGTATTTGTCTCTAAGGGCAAAAGGAAAACTAGCTATAATGTACAAGAACTCAACTGCCAGAATCACCCCAGAATGTTCCAAGGCATGTTCCCTTCTTCTTGAAGCCAGTTTCTAGTACACAGTTACATCTTTCTATAAAACAGAGTGTCTGTGCCTTTACCAATAAAAAAGGCAAAAATTAATTTCAACCCAAGCGTTTCTGCCTCATCCTGTATGATCCASCTAAATTGGAATCCTGAACCAAGAACTGAACTGGCTGATTCCCTACCCAAATGTTTTTGTGCAATTCCCTTCCTCATCATCCTCCACAAAGTAGCAGCCACTGCTCTTCCACAGCCATGCTTACACATCTGTATTCTTTCCAGAAATCTCTCTCATCAACCTTTCATTGTGAACCTTATTGCAGGGACTACATATTGTCTAAAACTATGGCACGCCAAAAAGGAGAGGGAAAAAGGAGGTGCCTACATAGTCCATGGACACACAGGGGTGTGTGTCAAAATTTAACTTTGCATTTCAGACCACAGCTATGGAGAAAAAAACCCTGTTAGATATTGGGGAAACAAAAAGAATCCAAAGAAGCAGGATGTTAAGGCCCATTCACACAATCAGCATCAAATGAAGGACAGGAAAAGGGAAGGGATAGGGTCTTCCATTCCAGCCCTCAGATTTTCAGGAGGAAATTTTGAACATCAGGGTTTGATGTCCTACAAGAATTGGATAAGGTCTTGGGAGACTGCTTAAATGTACGTACTGAAAAGCATTATTATTTTTATAGGTAAATTTTAAATTTTTTTAAACACTCTAGTTCCTCATGTCCTTCCAAATTTTGTAAATTTTCTGGGCAGAATTGATTGAAAAAAGGAGACACTGGTTTTGGATATTTTTGCAAAGAAATTTCCTTCAGGTATTTCTGGTAGAAAATTAGTGGACTTGATTTATTACCCCAGCTCTGATGTGTACTTGCTGCTAGAATCGACTACACAGTGCAGTGTGGGACTTGGATGACTTTAGCTACTCTGCAATGCTTCATAAGTAATACCAATAAAAAGACAAAAAGGATTTCTCACATAGCAAAATGTATTTGAATACTCAGACCAAGACCAGATGAGGGAGTTTGGGCTCCATTCGTGCAGAACTAGAACAGCTTCTTTGTCCTCTTTTGGCTGTACACATTACAGAACTTGCATAGTTCTGTACATGCAGTGTAGCCTTTCTCAATTGGTACTGCAGAACCAAAGGGAAGGAAAGTTGAATATTGAGATGTGAGTTCACAAGAGCATTTGTTAAATTTACTTCCACTAGCACTGATAAATTAACCAATTAAAAATAATGCTTTTTTCYTCCAAAGGAATTTTGTAGCAAAGCAATTGAGAATAACATGGAGTAAGATATATTGAATTCCAAGTCAAAACTGTAGCAACAAGTATACATTAGAGCTGGGGGAAAATTCAAGTYGACTAATTTTGTACCAGAAAGTCCCAAAGGAAATTTCTTTGAAAAAATATCYAAAAACATGTGTCTTTGTTTCAATCAACTCTGCCCAAAAAACATACAAAAATTGGAAGGACATGAAAGACTACTATAAATTTGGATTGGGTGTTGGGGTTTTTTTAATTAAAATTTATCTATAAAATAGTCATGCTTTTCTGCACTTACATTTAAGCAGCCTCACAAGACCAGTTATATTACTCTTAGTGTCATAAATAGACTTATAGACAGAAAAGGGGTTTTATTRTCTTGTCATGGTATTAAGCAGTTGGAAAAGGCTGGATATTTCTTGTACASAGAGTATTAGAAGTGCAGTGTTTAGTGGACCACAGGCAAGTGGTCTATGAGTCAGGCAAATTGTCCCAAGCATCTATAGATAAATCTTTCCTGCTTTATCCCTTCTGCCACATGTTCCTTCCCCTGTGCCTGCTCTGGCTCTCACTTAGCTACYTCATGGGCACTAAAGCCATGAAAGTATACCTGCTAAGACTGCAAACTGTGTTTTTTTCAAGTAAATTACAACCTCAACACAATGTAAATGTCTCCAAAACAAAAGGAACTATACCACAAAAAGCTGGTTTAGGTGTCTCTTTTAAAGCCTTTATTAAAGAAAAGCATGGAAAGCATAAATTCTGATGTTTCCTTCTATACAGGCACATTAGAAATGAGCAAGAAAGCCTTCAGAAGGGGTTGACTTTGTCACTGCAAGTACACTTAYTGCAATACAAACCTGGATAAATTAGTGAGGGCAATAGATTCCTCTGATCTTGATAAGCTGATAATAGGAGACATCTGAGCTCTCATGGTTCAGGGGATACTCAGTCCCCAGTTGAATTTYGGTTGGTTTTTTCCAAGCAGCCAGGGGCCTGCAAGTTTGACTTCATGTGACAGCTTAAGCACATATTTTTAACAAAGGATAAGCATATGTTTCACATAGCAACATACACACAAAGACACAGAGTCTTTAAAACACARGAACAAAAGGGTTTTTAAGACAYGGTAAATTAATTACTGTGCAATTCCAAGTTCAAAAGCAGTTGTTTAATACAGTCCAATAGATAAAAATCGTGGCACAGCCCTAGAGGTTAAACAATGCATGTGTGACATACAGCAATTTCAGCTGTGAATGACAGACAAAATGTTCTGGAGCAGAGTATTTAGAGTTTTTGAAAAGAAGACAAAGTAGTTCAGGTTCTCACTAAGAATGTGAAACACAAACCTTACTGGAGAAAGCTGTCACAACTCAAGCATCCCAATATTGTCTTAAAGCAAGGAAATCTTCATATAGAGAAAGGTGGAAAAGTAATAAACTTGGACAGACACAGCAACAAAGTGTTCAGGAACACTCAGAGCCAGAAAGTTGGACAAAAAACATTGTTGATGTCATACCATTTACATGCATATAGGCAAATATTAGAGTTTAATTTATCAATACTTTTAGGTAATACTTTACAAATGCGATTTTTCACTACTGTGCTTTATATGTCACTGAAAACTGCTAATGCTCATGCATAATAAACTGTTATCTGTTGCAAAATATTAAAATGTTAGTTAAAAAAAACCCCTTGTTTCTGTATATGTGCCCTTCGAGTTAATTCTGTCTTCTAGCGAGAGTATCTCAAAGCAGCAAGGATAAGCATTCAAGATAATAGTTTTCTTTATGGATCTTCTTCTCTTAGCAGTGCAGCAGATGAAGTAACAAGGAATCTGCYCAGCAGGTGAATTTCTATTAATTTCTTTGTCTTGACAGTGGCTCACAGCATCGACATTCTTTCACAAAACACTTTGYATCAAGGAATCAGCATTTTTCCAGTGACAAGTCATTTAATAAAATTCCTGACGTGGTCCAAATAGAATGCCCAAACAACAGTGATGCAGTTAGGATGGTTTAAAAGGTGTGCCAAAAGATAAGTTTATTGCCATCTGTAAAAAAATCTGCAGCACACACAAAGGATGGTGGCTCACTGGAGAAAACAAGACATTATTGTCTTTSCAGCCTCACGATTTTGTCTCTGCTTCAACCTCTCATGAGGCAGAATGTTTCCTGCACGTTCCAGAATCGCTCTTCTGAAATGGGAGCCTCACGCTTTCYGAGCTAAACAGCTTCAGCCCTGGCTGACACCAGTGCCTCCTTTYAGCCTGTCATTAGTCAGCACACAATCAGACCTGGCCTGTAAAAGCACGATCACATCAAACCACAGTTTCACACCAGTGGACACATCCAATACGCACACGTGAAGAATGCATTTATTTCACGTCTGCCCCAACCTGCTCTTATATTCCTCACTGCTTAGCCAATAAAGCCTCCTGCAACACAAAGTACACTCCAGGCTGATGCTCAACATATTACCTCTGCGGTGAAAAGACTTCACAGACTGTCAAATAAATTCTTCTTAAGACACCATCCTAAGTTTCCATTAAGCTATAGGAAATAAAATATTTTATAATGTATTTTCAAACACAAAGTCATTTGTCCTCTGAGTACCCCAAGAATGTTTACAAACTGCTGTGMAKGCTGGATAGTAAAGCAGTTCTGGTYAAAAGGTCAGTTTAAGGGTTTAGGGTAATAATGGCCCAGTTTATAGAAGTGAGGAAGCAGAGGCCATAGAAAGGTAAGGGCTTAAAATGAAGCRTAATAAAAACTACAATTTCAATCAGTTGCTCTACAGGAACGGACAACATCATCCACTCTTACTTTCCCCTGCTGCCAAGAAGTCCCTTGTTACAGCTACAGTTTATAAGGTCAATCACTTAAAGGTAGAAATTTTTTCTTTCTCTGGGCAAGAATGCAAACTACTCAGGTAAGTTTGGACAATAATAAACTGACTTGAATATTTCAGGAAAATTAAAAAAAAATGTGTTGGAAAGAGAAAATATTCATAATGGGAAGATGGATTTTTTTATCAAGCCAATAACAGAAATCTGAGACTTTCTGTTCCAGATCTGTCACAGGTCCTTTTGTGACCCTGGCCTGTGGTCTGAATGCATTTCTCTTGAAGTTAACATGAGTTTTATAACTGTCTTTACAAGAATCAGCATGATTTAAGAAATTTCAACAGCACTTGTTGACCTCATATCCATCGTGGAGCAGCACGATGTAGACACTCACCACTGAAGCTGTGCTCACAGCATTCAGCTGGTGCAGCCTGGCCCCTTCCCATGCAGAGATCCCAGCTGGAGATGAAAACTGCGTTACCCAGTGCCATGCTGTGCCTGCRCTTGTAATCTCTCCCTCTCAGTCTRTCTATGCAGGAGACATCTTGACATTATAACAAAGAGACTAAATGAAAGACAGACACTTGACAACTGGACCTGGCAGCTAGCTATTCCACAGGAGTCAGTGCAATAAACAGTGCAAACTCATGCATAATCTAAATCATCACTGTATAAGTTTATCTCATTTTTCATTCCTTCTGTAGGAATTGCCCTTCTTTACTGTGAGTGTGATGACACCCTTTGTTTCTGTGAATGTGGGAACACCAAAATCACCAATATTTTACAAAACTGAATTTAGACTACTACCCACTTGACCTGATTGATGAGCTTTCCAACCTCACCACTGCCTGGTTTAGCTTTATTTTAGAAGGGATTCCTTCCAAATAAAAAAAATACTACAAATTGAAGGAAAAACAGTACAGCTGAGAACAAAGATTTGAGCCCTGTCTCCATCATTTCACTGCTTTCCAAGYTACTGGCTTGCAACATCCTCCTGGTGAGGGCCCAGTACTGGATGCCATCCACCTTCTCCTTCACCTCCATCCTGCCCCACACTGGCTTCGTCTACTACAGTGACATCATCCAGCCACTGCTCACTGGAGGCCAGGGACAACTCCCATGAAAGCCAGGATGGGAAGGTGGGATATGAGCTGAAGGAAGAAACTGAGTGCAAGTTCAACAAGTGGCAGGAGCCTGTCCYGGTCAAGCAGGTGAAGCTGCTACCAGTGCCACTGGATGGGCAGAGGAAGAAGAAGGGGAGCTGGTGGTACCAGAAGATGAAGGAATGCTTGGGGCTGATGGAGAKCTGCAAACAGGCCAACAGGATGGGTTTTGTGGAGATCAAGGAGGATGCCTACCATGGGGACCTCAGTTTCAGCCTGGGCCAGCTGAGCATGTGCCAGACTCAGRTCAATGGGGCCACCAAAGCCCAGACCAGAAAAACATGGTAGATGACCCTGCAGAAGCAGAGTGTCATCTACAGGGGCAAATCCATGATTTGGGAGCACAGCTCCAGCACAGMCTCAAGCATGGCCTTCAGCTAYCTGCARGGGTTCAAGATCRTGAACCTGCAGGCAGCYGAGGARTGGCTGAGGCYAACCAGAAATATTTCTCCAGCATGGCTGAGTTCCTCARGGTCTAGGGGGACAAAAGTG
>CADDXX010000107.1:386278-398917 GCA_902810485.1 Alauda arvensis
CTGTCCTGTCGACTGTGCTTCACTTCCCTCTCCGCCAGAGTGGAGCGTGCTCCACTCCCCTCCTGCCTGGGAACCAGAGCAGGGACAAGGACTGGGGCCTGGTCATCTCTCCCTGTTCCTCCTGCCCCTTTCTTTCCTTCTCTCTCAAGAGGGCCTGAGACACTGTCTTCTCATACTTCAGCTGGGAGGGAGGAAAWGTTAGAGTTTCAGCAGCAAATAAAGACACGGGGGACTTAAAACATTGGAAGTGCTGGTTCCAAGGTCTCTCTGACTAATGGGGCTGCTTTGCCCCTTTGTGRGAATACAAAATGTCCCATTAGACCAAGGCTGTGACACTGGCAGCAKAAGGCAGGCCTTCTCCTTGCCTACATCCTCATGATGAAAACCCTCCCCTTCATTTCCTCTGAAAACCTGCTCACAGAAACCACAGGCACAGTGGCACTTGAATCCTGTGAATGACTCAGTTGCTCTCCATGATAGACACATCCTTGACTGACAGTAAATATGACAAGAAATGGCTTTTTGAGTCAGGAATTCTTCCTGACCTCCCCCCTACAACCGCCACAGACAGGGAGCCATTTGTAGCTGTCACACTGTGTCCTGCCATTATTGCAACATTAAACTTGAATTATGGAGCTGCAGAAAGGTGGTAGGTTTTTTGAAAGCATGAAGATAATTTTACACTGCCATACATTTACACTCTTCCCAAGACTCCAGGTAAACACTGAAATGAAACTTGTTTGTTGTTTCACAACTACAGTCCTGAATTGCTTTGTGCTAAATAGCAAAGCTACTAGGAAATCTTTTCTGAGAAATCTTCAAAAGCTTTCTAAACCAACACAGTGTTTCTCAGTTGCAGAGGGTATATCTAAAAAACAGCAAGAGTCTCTGCAAAATGAAGACTTGAAATAAATCTATAGTCTATCAATAAGCTTAATAGAAAATAAATACTTTTTTTGTCCTAGAAAACAGATTTTAAAGAGGGCTTTGTTAGTTTGGTTTGGTTTAGTTCARTTTGGTTGGGTTTTTTCCCTACTTTTTTCATTATTTTGTTAGGAATGTGGAAATAATCTTTCAAAAAAAATTTTAATTTATGGATTTGATACTATGATTTGGGATACCTTGTATTTAATGAATACATTTTGCTTTCTTTAGATATTTACATTTGTTATTATAGAACATGTACCATTTAATAAAAAAATAATTTCAAGGAAAAATTTTGTTCTGGCTGTTTCTAAGCTTACATTTACCTCTGGAATTTTGACTGCCATTTGAAAAGAGTTACCTACTTGTACTCATGTACAGCCATAAGAATTTCTGATAAGAAATACTTTCTAAGAATTCAGTAAAAAGTCATTCTCCAGGTAGAAAATCTGTCACAACTTACATTAAAGTATTATAGCCTGACTTTACAATTTATGTACCAGATCTTTTAAAGAGAAACTTACAGCTAAACAATGTATGCTTCAGAGAATGGAAGTCATCTGGCTAGGCAATGGATTAATGATAGCAGATAATTGATCTGGCTAAGAAATGGGTTGTAGATAATGGTATTCACAATATCCAAAAATAATCCACAACAAAATAAAACACTGATATTTTAATGATAGGTAGTTAACACCCAGATCAAAGCTAATCAAATTTATTTTTACAAATTAATTATCTAAAAACTTTAGCAGTAAATTATCTGTAGATMTGCTGTGATATTTTCGTAGTGTTTAATGACTGCATTTTAGCCAGGGGTTTATTMACAAATTGGTGAACAAGMATTCATTATTTATGATTGCCCCTGTGAATCACACAGGACAATTTCTGTTCCAGAACTGGGTGACTAGCACTCTGTAAAAAAAGGAAGAATCCCATTTCCCTACTGTGATATGATTTGCAAAATTTTAAACTATGTTCAGTGAACATTACAGCACCAAAATAGAAAAGGCTTTTGAAAGATTATCCTGAGAGGACATTTTTGYACAAATATTTCTGTAGCAAGTTACTTAGTTCTCCTGATACTCCTGYTTTCATATATACTCATAAATAAAATCTCACACCCCAAAATTGTGCAGGCACACAAGATGTTGGAGGACAATAAGCTTTATTGACAAGAACATTTACAAACATTATTTGGTGACAGTTACCCCCAGCTGAGCCTTACACACCTCCTGAGCTGCCACACACACACCACAGAAGTACATCAAATTCACATTAGAAGCAATTACAGCAGGAAGGAGGAGTAAGGAGTAAGGTGTGTATTATATACATACAGGGAAAAAAAAACCCACAGAAAATACTACAAAACCACTTCAAGATGACTTTCATACTCTCTGGAAAGAAAATTCTCTCTCCAGACTACAAGTTCAACACCTTGAAGTTCCACAGTGGTGGAAACTCAGGCCTGCAGGGAAATTTCTGGCACAGTCTTCCCAAGGCAGGGAATTGTTTTTCTGACAAGAAGCAAGAAGTGATGAAAGATGTTCTTAGTCCATGAATTAGTTTTGGTTTCCTCACTACTATCAGATACTGAAATTAAAATAAAATGYTCCCAAGGTCTAAGAAAAAGGAAGAGGCAAAGATTTTCTGTTATAAAACTAGATATAGGAATTACATTTATGTTTAACTCTTGTTTATCATATGCTTTCATATGCCTAAACTAGCATGCACTTGTGCAAACCCATGGAATCATAGAAACATTAAGGCTAGAAAAGATCTTTAAAGTCATTGAGTCTACTATTGGCACTGCCAAGTCCACCTCTAAGCAATGTGTCTCAGCACCACCATAGTACTAACATGTAAAAAATACACTCTCTAGACAGCTGAAGAAAACCACTATTTTAAGTCTCAAGATCTTTGCTGAAGTTTCAGATCCATTTCAAAAATCCTCGTCTCCAGACCCTCTTCTCCAACCTATTCAAACTTCATCTGAATCTATGTGAAAAGACAGCAAGACATTAAGTAGGATTCCAGCAACATACAGACAACTTCAAGGAATATCTCCTTTAAATCAGTAACCAACATGATCTCCCAGCACTCATGACTGCACAAAGCCAGCACCTGTTTGGGCCATGGATAACACAGGAGAGAATGGAAATCCACAAGGAATTTCCTTCCTTTATGACTCTAGGATCACTGATCATCACTGGGTAATGGAAAAATTCAGGCTGGAAGGGACTGCAGGGRGTCTCTAACCCAGGTCAAAGCTGGATCACTGATCTTAACAGACCATAAACCAGCTCACAGCTGGAACTGTTTGACACTCTTATGTACCACTGTCCCTAAGAAATTGCCTGGTAGATTGTACCCCATCCTATCAGACTCTGAACCTGTCAGTCTGACCATGGTGACCCATGACTTTGTGGAGATCTGAACAGGTCAGATACAGCCGAGGATATCAGTGAGTGCCAAAAGCAATAACTCTACTTCCTTCAAAAACTCCCCACAGGTCTATCACTCTGCATTCTCTTTGTTTAAGGCAGAAGACAGACACYAGCTACCCCAGAGCCTTCCTTCTTCCCCATGCCCAGGGTTTTGTATAAAGGCAGTTTTGCACTGCAGTGCTGATACTGTTAATAAATGAARGGATGTAGCACAGTTAGGTGCCAGTTCTACACCTAGATTAGAAGAATTGTTGTCTTCTGAAACAAAACCAAGGCACTACCCCTCACAGAATTCTTCATGCAAGTAGTCATATCCAGGCATGAATACTCAATCAAAACATAGGACAAAGAAAGTGAAAACAAAATTAAGCCACAAAACTGTATACTGATCATCTTCTGTCACTTGCTGACAGAAAAATAAATAAGAAACTGGGAAATGTCATTAATTCATCTTGCAATATTGAAGAGGAGTTCATATAAACAAAAAGCATGGCAACATGCATAACACCACACCATCATTTTTACATTTTATTTAAAGAATGAAATCATACCCGACAATTTACACTTGGCCTGTTGTCACTCTTTTCCTGTATCCTCAATGTCTTCTGAATTAAGGACTGTATTCCTCAACAGAAAATTGTATTTCTCTTTCTCCCTTTGAAATCCTGTCACTGCTTTAAAACTGAGAACTACTGGAAAATATCATGTGCACTTAGAAAAGGCTGATGGTCTTCCATCTCAGGTGAGAGCACYAAATAAGGCATTCATGGATTTCAAACAACATAAGCAATTATTTTTTTGTTTTCTAGCTAAGTATAGTTTCTGCTGCTTCCTCCAGTCCCTGTAAGAAACTGATATTTTTCCCTAGTGAACCAAATATTGTCTGGCTGTCTCTGACATTTTTATACTTTTTGGAGAGATTTTCCCACCTGATAAAAGCTTCACATAAAATTGAAGGGGGAGTTTATGGATAGCATCTGCACTATGTAAGCCCCAAAAATACAGYGTGRAAATAGRGAGCAGGAAGACAGAAACACAAGGATAAAAGGRGTGRGATTTTTTTTTCAKTTTTCTCTAAATATACAACAACTCTTTCAGGGCACCCCAACAACTGACAGAGGACCCCAYAGACCTCATCTACAAAGGATCTCTGTCTTACATYTCTTATGTAGGGGGTGAATGWTCTATCAGGTTATGCATATTCTCAAATTCTAGACAGAGTTGACAGGGTCACATAAGAGAAAAATAACACYAACTTGCAGGGCTAGCTTATGATTTAGGACAAGGGGAATTTTTTTTTTTTCTCCATTGCAAACTTGACTGTACGATCTTCAGTAAGTTGCCTCACCTTCCTGTGCTTCCATTTCTCATCTGTAAAGTCAGGACAATAGCTTTTCCAGGTATACTGTGAGGAAAAAATACATTAAAGACTGGGAGATTGCCCCGGTAGTACAGTGGTTGGAACATAAAGGAGCCAAAATASAGTTTTACTATTGAAGGTTGTCATTAAAATACTGAGTAGTGCTCCTTATTAGAGCTGGCTGGAACACTTCCCATCAAATACATACCGATTTCATCATTCRGCTTTCATCAGAGCCAAAAGCTTTTTAAAAAATCTCAGTTTTGACAATGTTTTTGAAGGAAAGGTTTCTTTGATGCKGGCTGGACACCTCCGTTATTTCCAGAGACAGGGGTCATACTTTTCAAAGCATCTAAGAGGTTTATCTTTGACCCTATGAAGAAGAAAAGGTTGAAACCTAAAAGGCTACTATGCTACACAATCACCATTGTCCAGTCGGTCCTGCCACTGCTGGCTCAGAACACACTGGGGAGACGAACTCCTGTGCAAAGCAAAGAAAGTGCCTCTTCCAAAAAGGCCGTGGAAATGAAACTGTTGGGCAGGGTTTTCAGCAACTGCCAGCTAATCCATTCAGAGTCAGCCAAAGTGCTTGGTCTGACCTACCAGCTTTGGCACAGGTATGAGCTGCAGCCTGATTATTCAAACCATGATTATTTAAACCTGCATTTGCAGGCCCATGAAGTTGCCTTCCATCTACATTTTTCTAGTTTTTTTTTCCCAATCCCACATCAAGGACATAAGATTCCACTCACAGAACATTGGGGCAGTTTGATCCATGGGAAGTTCTGCGACTTTTTTTTTCAGTTCCTGTACGCACACTTTGAAGAAATGTCCCCTCATGGCCCCAGCAGCTCAACAGTTCAAGCAGTGTCATTGCCTCTGCAAATATTTCCTTTTTTTTATTTTTTTAAGGAACTACCACTAATTTAAGTGTAACCTGATTTAAAGCATATCTATACTGGTACCAGCTGCATCAGGAAGCACATGGATGGATGTGATGGTTTCATTGTCTAGCCTAATGTACAACAGACATCACTGTAAAATAAAAAAAAAAATAAATAAAAGGAAATTTTTTAAAATCCCGAGAAAAACCATCTCATGACCTTCCTACCCCCTACAAATACCTTCAGGTTTCTGTATAGCAGCCTCCTGCTTAGACTGAGACACGCGAAAAGCCCTCTGTGCAGGAGCGGGGGAAGGAGTGCCAGCGCGAGACCGAAGGGTTCAGGCTCCACCTAGTGGGAACAGCCTCCCTTCCCTTGTAAAAACTTCTGGGCGGGCAGACTGTGCTCCCACACACGGCTGAGGRCTGGCAATCACCCCCAGAAAGGACAGCTGGAAGGACACGTCCCTGTTTAGAAGCTGGGTTCCTCCCGAGCAGACCCGATGGCACAGCCCCTGCACTCTCAGCAGCCCGGTGATGCACAGCATGCTGTGCTGCGCCTGCATCCCAGCTGATGAGCTGGTCCATCACTATATTGGGCCAGGAGGCTGGAGTAAAGGGCACAATTTTATCCACAGAGTTTACTGGGATCTGCACATCTCCCGAAGGACCAAAAATTACTCTCTACTTCCAAARCATTTCAGGGCAGACTGATGCTTCATAAGCAAATATGGACTTTCCCTCCAATGTTTAATCTCTGCCTCCTTTCTCCCTGAGGCAGCAACTCAAAGAAAATGACCCTCAAAGAGTATGATTTTCTGCTTCACATAAAGCTTGTTATCCTGGGGCTGCTTTTTCTGTTTCTTCTTTTCTATTCTCTTTCTCCCCTCCCCTCTCCAGAACAAAAAAGATCATACATCTCATCAGGATCTGTCTTCACAGGAGACTCTTTTTTTTCCTTCTTTTGACAACTTTCTTTTCATAAGGAGAAAAAGTATATTTTTTTTTCAATGTAATTGTATTCTGCTTCGAGTACTTTGATATAGTAACGACTGTCATGAAGTAGATATGCTGCTTGCTTGCTGTTTTATGAAAAAGGCATTTAATCTGAAGTACTAATCATTTAGTCTCATGACTTTTCCCATCTGTTACAAGCTTCTTATTTTTGGTGGGAGGGGGGTTAATTCTGGACATTTATTTTGTGGGTGAAGTTTCTGATTAATTATCTCTAGTTGAAAAAATCTGTGCCTAGCATGTTAAAAATAACCCTTCCTGGATTCATTTTTCTTTTTAAGGAATTTTAAAGTCCTTCATTTTCGCCTCTGGAGAAAATAATTTTTTGTAATTATGATCTAAGGATAGAAGAGAGTCAAAGATTCAAGGAGATCTAACATCTTTTATTGACTGAAAGAGATAGAAAGAAGAGTCAGGGCTTCACACACATCCTCCTAGCACCTGAAGGATGCCTTGCAGATCCCAGAGCAAGACTTTTTTGTGAAAATAATATGGATATTCTTTAACTCCCATTGTATCTCTTCAAACAACCAACAGCATTGCAAGGAGTGCCATCACAGATTTTGTGTCTTTCCAGCTAACAGTAAACAGGAATAAGAAATCAAAATCTGAACACTGCAGATCTATTCTCTCTAAGTTATGCAGTGAATTTTTTTTAAAAAGCGGGTTTCATACCCACATCYTGACAAAATTAAAGATCATGTCTAACATTGCAGAGGTCTAACAGTTCAGCTGAGTGTGTGGGCCCCACTCTGGCTCTCTTGTGACCAGAAATAAATTCCCTCAGCTTTCAGCTGAATAAAGGTTTATGTACAAATACAGCAGAAAGGATCTAAAAAGGCGGGCAGCTCTAGGAAATGTTTGGGCTTGGATACAAGGCTGTGCTATAAATGCTTGGACACAGACAGCTTTTTGCCTGCATGTATACAGCATAGGAGAGATGCTCTGACCCTGCAGAAGAGAATCACAGGACCAGGCAACACAATTGCTGGCATACAGGCATCTTTGAACCATCAGCAATGACACTGTATGCTGCTAACTGTCTAAAGCACTCCAAGAGGTTTGCTATTTTCTCTCCCTGTCTTTGCAAGATTTGAGTTATGCTTTCTGTGTTGTTTTGTCAGTGGCATTCAGTTATGTTCATACTGCTCACTGTGTTTGCCGCTGTTTGACTATTTGCATGCTGTGCCTAGTTTTGCTATGTCATGGGGAGCTTCTTGCTTCCGTGAAACCTGCTGCCCTAAGTAGCCTGTCTTTCATCCCCTCCACGCTTAAAAAAAAAAAAAATGCTTGAGCTGCAAGTCTAAGGATTTTCATACCTTTAAGGCTTCATTTTCTCTCTACTCTCCTATTGTATCCCATCACATTTATCTCCTGCCAAAGAGGAGCAGGATCAGGGCCCATTGTAAACTAGAAGAAAATAAAATTTCCAATATAAGTTACACTTCTGCAGGGTAAAGGGGTCTGTAAAGATGAATTTTGCATGGGAGAGAAAGCAAGCAGTATAAGGTAAAATTGTACCCATCAAATGAAACTTTGCTCAGAGAGCTGGTAGGTCTTGCGAGGGACAGCTTGCCCAGGAATCAGAAAACCAATTTTTCTTTCTATGCTAGCTCACAGAATTTCAAGAAAGCAGTAAGAGAGAAGCACCTATAAGAGATGGGATTTCTCTATCCTGAAGTCAGATAAGTTTGTTTCATGGGTTCATCACAAATTGTCTCAATCACTCTCTTCTCGTGGCAAGGACTCCTCTCATTCTTCCCCTTCTCCAGTGTGGGGACCCTCCCACAGGAGAAAGTCCTCCATAAAGTTGACCAATGTGAGCCTTTCCCATGGGCTGCAGTTCTCCATTTACTGTTCCAATGTGGGTCCCTCCCATGGGGTGCAGTCCTTCAGGAACAGSCTGCTCCTGTGTGGGTCCCCTGTGGGGTCACAAGTCCTGCCAGCAAACCTGCTCCAGGATGGACTTCTCTTTCCAATGGGTTGTAGATTCTGCCAGAATCTAGGACTGGCTGCCCACAGGGTCACAGCATCCTTTGGCCATTCTCCTGTTTCAGTATGGAATGCTCAGTCTGGCTGTTCTCTGCCCCACTGTGGATCTCCATGGTCTTCTTCAGGGGCTGCAGTGGAATCTCAGCTCTGGCACCAGGAGCACCTCCTCCTCCTTCTTCACTGACCTTGGTGTCTGCAGAGCCATTTCTCACACAGTTGTCACTTCTCTCTCGTCTTGCAGGTTGTTGTGCAGGTTTTTTGCCCTCCTCCTTCTTAACTCTGTTATTCCAGAGACACTACTACCATCACTGATCAACTTGGCCCTGGCTTCCAGCAGGTTCATCTTGGAGCCAGCAGGCATTGGCTCTGCTGGACACAGAGGGAGCTTCTGGCAAGTTCTCACAGAAGCTACCCCCATAGCCTCCCCGCTACCAAAACCTTGCCAAGTTAACACAAGAAAAGTAAGTATAGTAATATTATCTTTCAGGTATTGTATTTATTTATGTTTTGAAAATATTGCAMACTTTCTGTGCTAATTTTCTTTTTTTAAAAAGGCCATTTCTCATTAAAGAAATAGGTGGAAAAAATGTCATCAGCTATTTCACTTTGTGTRTTTCAAATACATAAAGTTCCACACCTGCATAAATGTCTGGAAAACTTAAGGAACAGCCCGTGGGTGGTTTTGTTCTGTGTGTTAGTTTGAATGTCCTAATAAAATAAATTTTCAACAAATATAAAGGTAGATGCAGAACATTATTACTGAACCTGTAYATGCAGATGTTACAGCTGAGGTATATTAAATAGGCTACACCACYTGATGAATGGCTTATGCATGTACAGGCAGGAACCAGGTGAGTTAATGAAAAACTGCTATGATTAGGTAACCTTTTTCATGGTGCATGAAATATTGAAAGTTTGTTTGAATAGGCAAAGTTAAAAAAGGATATTTCTTTCATTTCCTAAAATAGGCATTCTCTTAATATGTGGCACTCCATATTGAAAGAAGCAAAGCTATTTCACAAAGACATAGTTCATCAAATGTTGTCAGWGGGTACTTCTGATTTTTAAGGCCATTGACGCTTACATAAATAATTCTGATTTTTTTTTAACTATTCCTTTATGTATCAGTAAGAACTTTAAAATATTTGGGGGTTTTGCTTATTTTTATCCAATTRCCAGTGGATTTTATATGGATAAAAACCAAGTCTGTAGCATGTGAGAAGTGCAAGAGGACTGAGCTTATCCAGACTCCCTGTCTCCAGTCCCCCAAGCTTTCTTCCCTCCATCTCTTCACATTGATCCTGCTTCTGGTTTTCTGGTGTCCCACACAAATTATGTGAAGACATTGGTGAAAGTACCAATGGTTTAAATGGTATGGGCTCATGAACTGTGCATGTAAAAATATAGGTGGTTCCCCCCGAGTTTCCAGAATTGCAGACTGCAGGCTCTTCTATGAAACATTCTGCAGCAGAATAGAAGTTTCCATTACATCATTCAYGGAAAGACTTTCATATTGATCTAACATTTTATACAAGGAAATAGTGTAATACTGCCTTATAAAAATGACTTTCAAATGCTAAATGTCAGCATTTTTAAGAAACGTGAGAACAGCTGTACCTGGTCAGAGACAAGGTCAGTCTAATTTAGCATTCTGTCTCCAAGAGTACCCAATTCCCTAAGTGCTTTGTAAAAAGCATAAGAGGAGGGCAAGCATAGTGAGATGCTCACCTAGGTTACTCTCCCAGCCTCCAGAAATCTGCAACTCAGGAGCTTTTGGCATCAGGCTTAATGAAAAATACCAGGAAAGCAATAACATGTCAAAGGAAAGCATGCACAAGCCTCTTGCTTTATAYATTCACATATATAAATTGAAAACACATATAAGTCTCTAAGTCTGATCCTAAGACCCTTCAAGCAGAAATTTCTTTCAAACTTTTTTGTCAGTCTTGCTAACACACAAACCTCTTACYAACCAGCCCAAAGAAAATACCCCTCTTCATCTTCCTTGTCAGTCCTCATCACCAATAAAATTAAACATTGAGTGACCCAGGATAAGTGGTTAAACAGCAAGGAGAAACAACATAAAATAAAGCTATCCTGGTAATATTCTGGGAATTTAGACTCAAAGCACCTGTGTGTCAGAAGGGGCCAGTGTATCCATCAGATCTTGTGCCAAAATTGTTAAAAATTACTGCTCAAGGTTAGGCATCTAGAGCTAGGTGCATAAAAGAATTAGTGCACTATAGCAGCCTTTGGTACTTTGCCATCAGAAGCCTTAGCCATAAGGCTGGGCTATTCTATATCATTCATAGCATGGAAGACAAGCATTCAGGAATCAGATTTATAGGAAAAAGAAGAAATTTAAACCTTTATGCTTCAAATTGTCATTCTTAAAACCCTTACCCAGCCGCAACCTAAATCTGGATACACCTAGAATCTATTCCTAACTTCATTTTTTACCCTAGTGTACTTCAGGTCCCTGGAGTAGTTCTGGATTTGTGCGTTGTRTATTGCCAAGTGTGCTTGGTTTTGATATGCATGGTTGTTTGGGGACTTCTCACTAAGCACCTATAAAATGAAGCAAAAAGGTTACCTTCCTATGAAATCTGTTATAAACAGAGCTTTTGAGGTGGTCTCACAGCACTTCTGGAAACTGTAGTTTCTTATTAATCAGGCTCCAAAAGGAAAATACTCATCTGGGCAGGACCTCTGATCCAGCCACTGCCCTGAACTTTTTTCTCAGGGATCYGTATCTGCAGGCAAGAGCCTTTTTCTAAAAGTATTGGAAATGCTTCTGTCAGAATGCAGCTGTGCYTCTTTACTTGGGCCTGTACCCCATGGACCCTCTCTCAGAAACAGTCACTAAAGTATTTAATGTATTTTCATGTATATGAAGTATTTCAGATGAAATGAGTTTTGCAGTCARTCAGAGATGGTAATTTCTTTTCACCCAGAAGCCTGGCAGGATGCTCTTGAGGAGAGGCAGCAGATTTCAGTTCTTTGCCCCTTCCAACACTGAACGGGTTTGAACTTATTCATAACATTCCCACTGAAGTGACCCAGGTACCAGGAAAAAGATATTTKGGRRAAAAAATCCCCTYCTTTGAAGTGATCAACCTCATATAAAGCATTTCAATGGCTATTGAAGCCCAGTTTGCTACCTCTGGCWTTAGTTGTTTCATGATTTCAAGGATGTCCTCTGGGAGCAGCYGCAGTCTTTGTGGGCTAAAGTCTGTTTACAACCATTTACAGGTAAAGAAGTCAGTCCTCCCTTTGTGTCATTTACATTCACTTCATACACTTTTGTTCCTTTGCCTAACTCTGAAACAGAAGAAGCAGACTGGGAAAAGTGTGATTGAGGTTTGCCTAAGTGTTTGKATTGTTTCTTCCATTCTGTAAGTATGGCTTCAAAACAGAAAATATTTCCACTACAAGATTTGCATGAAACAGTATCAATAGCAGCAAGAAAAGATAGATAACGTTTGAGTACAAGCCTAGCTTATTCTTTTACTAATCTGTTTCTTGATGCAAGTAAATCCCTGAAAGGGATCTTCTTCTGTTCCATGGCTTATGATTTATAAGAGATTGAGAAATGCATCTTCTTTTAGTGTTGCAAGATCTTTTGAAATCCATAGATAGGATTTGCTGTGGTAGCATRATATATTATTAATATGCCACAGTCCACGGTGAAGTGTATGAACATATTTTTAATGTAAAATGTGTAACTGGAGGAAAATTAGACAATAAGCTTGAACTGAGATGGCAATCTTGGTATTAAGTACTATTATGAAATAAACACTATTTGCACATAAATATAAACAAAAGTACCAACTGTATTGTCATGAAGCAAGAGTATTTATTGCTAGSAGCAAAAATATAAATAGTTCTTGAGGTTGCAAAATAATTACATTTGAAAACACACTTTTCCCAAAGAGGGAATTTTACAAATGTCAACCCCAAAGCCAAACTATGTTTGCATTATTATTCTAATGTGCCTTTCTGTTCTGTTCTGTTCTGTT
>CADDXX010000107.1:399061-450432 GCA_902810485.1 Alauda arvensis
AATAGTGCCTTGTCTCCTTGCATTTTCTTTGGTTTTGCCTTTTTGTTCTTCCATGATGTTCCTTTCAGGCATGGAATGCTTGGCTCTTCAGTTTCTCCTCAAATACTGGAGGAAATTTAAAAGCACTGTCTCTGAACTACCACCAATATCACTGCTACATCATAGAAAGCTGGGATGATTTGGAGGTGAAGATGCTTTAAGCTTCTGTCCTTCTGCCCCCTACTTCCCCCACTCCCCAATGGTTGTTGATTTCTCTGTCATTTATTTTATGGACTGTTCAGACAGTCCAGAACAGATTTTCAGTGCCTAATTTCCCAGTTCCTGCTTCCTTGAATAACAGGTWGGCTGTTATTTAGGGAGTTTATTGGGATGGTTGAGGGGTTAGACTGGATGACCTTTAAAGGCCTCCTCCAACCCAAACTATTTTATGCTTCTGTGATTCTAAATGAGGCACTTTCAGCAAAAGTCAACTAGTCTATGTACTGGTTGAGCTTCATGCACCATAGTGTTCATGGCCAGCAGAATGCCAAGATTTTAAATTAACACTTAATATTTGCTACCTTTAGATATTTAGATCCAGATTGCAGCAAGGAAACTTTGCCAATCTAGCATTTAGCACTTATTTAACAGTGGTATTTGATTTATATTTTAGCATACTATTAGGTAACACATGCTTTAGGGTACATCTATATATTCTTGTTATATTTCTTTCAAGATACTCATTTTTAAATACAGCTTCAAGTGGTGGTACCAGTACTGGCACCGACTTCCCTCAAAGGTATCACAGATAGTCTGGCAATTTTCAGATCAATCGTAGAGGCAGCACGTGCCATTCAGCATCCCAGGTTTTCATGAAAGGGTGCAGCAAAAAGCCTCCTCTGACTTCCATGTGCACACACACACACTTAGAGATGCACAAACTCACAAGTTTTAGCAGCATTCTATAGATTCATTCCCTTAAGAGGCCTCATAACTTACACACATTGCAGTGCCACACACCACAATGCATCATAAGTTTGTTTATGGATCTGCTCTTCTTGTTTAGAGCACTTACATGGAAGACACAGACTCTAGATCAATTGTTTCTTTCACTTAAATTAATCTCTTCCTAATTTAATAATCCTTAAATTGATGTTATTTTTCTCTGGTTAATAATTAAGGGGAAAAATAGTATAATTATATAATTACTTGGTCATGAGACCTGGTATTATCTAGTCACATTTGTTACGAAAATACAGGGAACAGGTTTACCACAAGAGACTCACACAACAGTGGAGTTTATATTTGTGTAGTAAATTGCAGACCATGTGATAAATTACATTTATCATTCACCTTTGACTGACTCACCTGTGTTTTGCCTACTAATCTATCTCTGCCAAGAATCATTCCAGCACTCTTAACCTCTGAGCAGTTCTCAAGTGTCTGCTATTTTTAACATTCTGTCACAAAAAAAAAAAAAGGTTTTTTGTTCACTGAGAAGTTCCTCTCAAATTACATGGTGTAAAGTAGGAAGATGGGCAATACTCAGTTCTGAAGCAAAGAGATGTTTGAGGTTCTTATTCTCAAGAATGCAGAGGAAGCATGTTTCTTTCAAGGGAAAATAATTGGTAAAAAGCTTTTTCCATCTGAACTGGCAAATGTTTCTAGCTTAGATATGCTGTCATATTATAGACCTCAAGAATGGAACACAGTGATTTATAGACAAGTTGCTGAATATCATTTAGAGGTTCAGAACTRTATCAGTAAGTGTTCTAAGGCTTATGTAGTTGACTCATAATAGCAAGTTAATTTAGCTTTAATATAGAAGGAAGTGCAATAACAGTATCAATTAAAAAAATCATAAAACCTCCTCAAGCATTTCTGAAATAATTTTTATATTAAATTATTAACATAGCTTAACTGCATGTGTGTTATAAAGATTTTATTGGCACTTATTGGGGATGATCTCTTTGATAAACTCTGGGATACACCCCAACTCATACATACTGTACCTGAGTCCCGACTCACACCTCTTGGCTAAAAATAACTTGATTTTATTTAGAGAATGGGGATCAAAAATTACTTTCATCAGCTAACAATCTACCTCCAAAATACTTAAACATCTTCACTTTTTTTACTTTGCCTTTATTTTCTAAAAAAAATCTTCATGTTWATATGATTGAGAAAGAGATAAAAGGGACACATTTTAATGAAAGTATTCAGAGTTTGTACTAAGTGCACACTTCCAAAAGGGACCTTGATGAATTGGCTGCCAACTGGTTTTATTCTTATATATTTTAGCAAAATCACAGTCTAGCAGAGTTTTTCATTATTTATTAAATTAATTTGATGATTAATTTCTAATTTCATGGTCATTAACAACTGTGCACATATTCGCTGATTTATTCACAGACATAGAGAGACACACACACTTCTTCACAACACCCAAATACAACCATCCAGTGTAGAAAATTTTAAACTTAATGACTTAATTTTGGCACTGTTACAACAMGCTATACACAGAGTTTTCCGATTGGGAAAATTTCAGTTATAAGTCACTGACACTTGAGCTGCTTGTATTATAACACATACTTTTTTGAGAGCAAARTTACCTAGTACTGTAGATTAAAGTTCAAATTGCAATAAAAATAATTAGTCTTAAATTAATCAAAAATCAAATTAAAATTATCAAGTGGACAGTTTTTGCAAGAATAATCATGTGAAAAARCTATTCCCAAGAAATATTTTACTTCACAGAATGCTCAGTTCCCTAAGAGTGTTCAGATATTTGTGTTGGCGTATCAAGTAATATTATGTTGCTTTTGGACCGCATGATTTTTATTTTTTCTCTTTAGTTAATCAGCAGACTACATAAAGGAACTTAAAAATGCAGAATCCAGAACAAAATCCAACACCAGCTTCAAAAAGATATTTGATTATTAGACGGTAAATTTGCTTATCTGGAGTTTTTCACACTAGTCCATCTCATTTGATGAATATTTGCAGAAAGGAAACTCAGCCATTATATCAACATGCTTGAATTAAATTTATTTTAAAATCTGAATGAAGATATGCTATGTTTGCCTAGAGCTAAAAGAAATAGGGTTATGAACACATCATAAATACTATGCAAAGCTTTGAATTCCGTTGCTGAGACACATTATCAAAGGTCGTGCTACCAAGGAAGACATAAAACACAACTGTAGGATCATCTCTTATCTAAAAGTTCAGAACAGAGTTACAAATTATAGATTTTGAAGCAATTCCCACGCAAGCATAAACATGTTTGGGGGATTATTTGAGTGTCCTCAAATACAATGTTGAAGCAAAATTATTTTTCTACATTTTTTCCACATTTATTAAGTTTTCCATCTAATAAAATCCATGTTGCAAAACACGTAATATGATCTTCCATGCATACTGTTAAAGATGGGTATGTTATGTAGTTATACACATGCACAGGATGTTTTTCTTCAAAACATTTTCAGTTAACAAGGATTCTATCCCATACATATACTGCACACWTATAAACCAATAAACTTGTGCCCTAAGGAAACAGGAAAACATTTTTTTATTTTCTTTTTAAGGAGCTTCCAATTTTGGATTCTTTTCCTATGGGCTATTCTAGTATTTTCTTTTGAAATAAAGAAAACAGGAAAATATTGTGGGGAACAAAAATCATTATTTTAAGACTTTTTTCAGGGCTCAACCAGTGCATAACAATTGAGAGCAAAGGGAAAAACTGCTAGTCTCTCTTAAATATTATCTGAATACATGGTGATCATTCTGGTTAACTACAGAACATCAGATTGTCCCACATATAATAGAGGTACCATTAAAATCTGTCTTGGTTAAAATTCTCAAGATCAGAGTGGACARAATCACATCCTTCAAGGTGTTTTTGTCAGGAAAGACATAAAAAATCTTGGGATCCTTTTCTAAGCAAGGCACTTTTGCCCTTTGTGAGTGGCAGACCTTTGAGAAGGGAAACTGCTAGATTGCTCTTTAACAGAAGCAAAGGTTCAATTTAGCTGTTTTCTTATTGCCAAGAGAGAACCTTAAGTATATCAGCTTTCATGTTTTGTAGGAAATGAAAAACTATAGAACTGGATTACTTTTTTTTTTTTTCAGGTCTGGGGTCAACCACGAACAGCTTTTGGGTCAATCTCCCTGCAATACAGTCTCTGTGCATCCTGAGTTTTCCCTCAATCTGTGTAAGACAGGCTGCTGGTAGTACTTTGCACTGCCTTCTTAGAGGTTGATGAGGTGATGTACCTAATTGGCAGGCTTTTGTAGTGCTGGCAAACTACAGACACAAGATAGGCAAAAAAAMCCTCCGTCCCTACTGGTGTGTGCAGCGTTAACACCAGGAGTAATTTGTTTTCAGCATTTTTTGCATTGATAAGAGTCAAGAGAGAAAAAGAGGTATGTTTAGTTGAGTGGAAGATAACAAACATGCAGCGCCACATTCCCTCTGTGTGCTCTTTGTTATCAGCAGGACTAGAGGCATTATGTACTGTACAATGAAAGATAACCATAGAGTGAGAGATAGCTGGCTTTGTAGCTCTATTGATTAAACAGGACAGCAGGCTAATCAGAAAAAATGTTACAGGGATGGGAGTCGAGCCACTTGGAAAGTGTGAAAGATGATGRCTACACTTGAAATGCTAATTTTTTAATAAGATTGTACAGCAGAAGACTGTTTCCTACATTATTTGTTTTGGTTTTTTTTTAAACTCCAAACCTATGCACAGAGAGGTATCCCTCCATCACCAGTTTGCAAACATAATAACAGTACATGTATGTGAGACAGCCAAAAGACAATGCACAATACAGGTTTAAAGCCTTCAAAAATAAAATTCACTGGTCTAGAATTTTACTACATACCAGTACCAGTTATGTGGGGGTAACCTGTCAAACAAATGGGTATTCCAAGTACCTAAAGAATTTAGGGAAGGTTTTTGCATATAGAAACACTTCAGAAGCCAGTCATGTCAAAAAAAAAAAAAAACAAAAACAAAAAAAAAAACAAAAACAAAAACTCATTAAGGCCTTTGTGACTCTTTCTTGACTTTTTATTTGTTTATTGCTTTGCTCAGCTCTAAGCATTTAGACTAATATTTTTCACAGCACATATCTGTGTCAAGATGATGTGCGTACAAGTTGCTTGTAGGTAACACTTTTGCATAATTTATCTTCCAAGTTCTTGCTCAGTCTGGGGCTAGGAAGGGACAGATCCAGACTGGAATACAATGGTTATGCTAGGTGTATGGCCACAGAAATTCAGGGCAGCTCTGCAGGAGCAGCATAGAATTATGAGGATTCAGAGGTAATGTAAAGTCATTATTTTCCCTCTTGACTTTTGGCTTTGAGGTCTGTGCTRCATCTCCTGGAGGCACAATATAGAGTCTCACCTGACGTGCTCTGCATAGGAGTGCAGGATTTCACTGGAAAAGCCTCTTTCCACGCTACTAATATCTCTGTTCTAATTTTATCAGATTGCTCATGTTCCTTTGGGGCTTCATTCATGACCCCCTCTGGTGGGATGTAATCTACTGTATCTCTGATACATCTCCCCCTGCTAGGAGCTTCCCCTGCCRCCTGCTGTCTTGCAACATAGCAATTTACTATTGACAATGTTACTGCCAGTAGTTGGATATGATGACTCAGTATAGCAATTTTGGCTCTTTCTTGCCATTATATGTTGCCAAGGATTCATAGGCACTTCTTCCAGAGTTCATATTTGCCCCAGAAACATGGRGAGGGGGAAAGTCACAGGAGGCACAACACATACATTTCTGCACTGGTGAATGTGTCAGCCCCAGCTCTTTGGGATGGCATTATTTCAGATGCATATTGAAAGTTAAATACATTGCAACTGGCAGAGCAATTCATGCTACACCTTTGACAAATTGAATTTAATAACCAGTAACAGCTCAGTACAGTTTTAACAAATCTGCTCATTCCTCCACGAGTTCACTCCTCTACTCCTGCCTTTGCCAGGTTCCCAGAGCCTATAGCAGCCCCTTGGCAATATTCAGCATTTAGACTGYGAATTGTCCTTCGACTTAGAGGAACAAAAATACTCCCAGGCAGATTCTGGGTTTACCCTGAACTGGGAGGTGAGTCATGGTAAAGTAAAGGTCAGCTGGATGATTTGCAGCCTGGTCCAGCAGCCACTTAAGTCAGTGCCTAACCCTTGTCCCTTTAAGAGGAGGAAGGATTGAGCCCAAAGCTTTGTTATGCAGTTGAAGGTACAATGCTGTGTGCCTTTTCTGTTTCTTTACATAGAAGCAACCTCAAGACCTTTGTCCAAAATTCTTCTGAGTAGAGCAAGTAATATGAAGAAGTTTTTAGCTGAGGCTTGGATCTTTCAGTAAATTGTTTTATTAGAGATAGATCAGTTTGATTTTAGAGATGGGTCTGACTGTCATGCATTTTAAATTGAAAGTATCTGAACCTGCTTTTTTCTTCAGTCATCCCTTCTGTCAATTCAATATTTACTTAATGTATTAGCCACTTCATCTGCTTTTTCAGAACTCACAAATTCAAAAATATTTTTTAAGTTATTTATCAAAGAAGCCAATTATACAAGGTTGAATCATCAAGATACTGGCAACACCTATGTTTAAATTATTTGGTGTTTAAACAGATTTTGTTCCATGTGGGGCAACCCCATGACACAATCACAGGATGCCTTAGTCCCACTAACCAGTCCCACTAGTCAGTGCACACTGAACCTGCTCCCCATGAACACAGAGGGTGTGGTGAGACTTCATTTGTAACACGAACTCAAAGCTGCTATTCATTCCAGTCTGAGTACACACAACAAGAAACATCTCTCAAGAGTTAGAGATGTACTTTTTACCATGTGCCTGCCTATGCATTGCTTCTCTCGTTATGCATAACACCAGAGTATCACAGACGTTTTAACAGACTGCAGGATGCAACTTTTACCAGTTGACCAATAATACTACCCCAAGTTTTGCTAGGTACATGTGTGTTCATAGCTATTCAAATCCCATCCAGAGCATAAGATGAATTAAAATAACCTTACAAAAAAAGTCTTCTGTGCAGTCAATTTCAGATTGCTCCCTTTTCACCCCTATTATAATATACTGAAGGCTTTGCTTCAGGCATGGGCATTTTCACTCATGGATTTACATGATTTTGCACCTATTGTTGAGCCCTAAGGTCCCCCCTGTCAGCCAGAAAGCAAGTGRCCAACCTGAAATCAATTGGCCCATACCCAAATTTAATTAAACTTCTCAACTCTAGAGGAAACTGATTTCCCTCATTATTGCTTATGTGGATAATATGTGAAATTAATTCTCCTTCACTAAGTTATCACTGCATTGAGCAGACAACACAGATATAATGTTATTAAAAGTAATGAAATAGGTTCATCAGCAGTTAACGTTAATGTTTTGTGTCATTGCAATCTCACGTGCAGTTTAGGACAGAATTATTCAGCTTTGCAGCTGCAAGATGCAGAAGATCATCTGCTCAAGGGTTTGCAAAGATTCTGTCATAAGGCACTATTTACACTGAGTTTTCTGTAAACAGAAAAGGGAGGTAACAAATGGATTCCTCTTCCTCTCTGTAGGAGGTGAGAGRAAGACCACTGCAGTAGCCCTGTAGGCCAGGAACACTGTCCTGGTGTGGCCTTTGCTAGTAATGAGCCACAGGTTTCCACTGAGTTTTCAAGGTCACAAGGTCTGTCAGGATTCATTTGTTCTGAACCTCTCTTTAACTGCCACCAACTCTGTTTTAACAGGRCATGTGTTAGCCATAAGAGTAGGGCAAAATCATATCTAATGGCCAGTGCTAACAAGTACTCTCAGCAGTTATGCTGTGGTGAATTAGCTATTTATTACTCTAATATAGCAATGTACTAAAGAGGAAAAGAAACCTGGGACAACAGCAGGTGGCTTAAGAAATGGAGGCACAGGATGTGATGTAGAGGAGCAGGCAGGGGATGGATGGTAAGAGACGAGAAACTGGCCAACACTGGAGACCCTAAGAGAGTAAATAGCTCATCATGACAATGCCAAAGAAATGCAGAAACTGAGCTGGACAAAATGAGATTTTGGTGTAGCAAAGATTAAGAACTTAACACCCATAGAATGGATCATMAGTTCAGATACAATGTCCAGCTGCAGACCAAGAAAAAGCAAGATGCAACAGCATGTTGAAAACTTATAAAATGGCCTCTAGTTAATACAAATAAATAAAAGTTAAATATATAAATRAAAGGAGAGAGGAAGCAGAAGCCGCTGATATCAGTACCGTGGTTGTCCCAGAAAAAGATTCAAGATGCTAGTGGCATGTACTCTGACACACATACCCCAGCTGTTGTCACAGGACAAGGACTKCCTGAAAGCACCTGGAAAATATTTGGACTGTATCTGAATAGATCTAACTCATTAGACAATTCTGGTGGGCAGTATAAAAAAAAAGGATCACAGGTAATAATCAAAGCTGAACTGTTAAATCTACATCCTTGTAACATGTTTGGGGGAGAGGTGAGAAAGTCATAGCAACTAAGGTACTGACAGTTAATTTAGCCCTTAACAAAGAGAAAGTCAAAAGCATTTGGCCTGCAGCTACATGATCAACAAAGCTACTCACAGCTTATGCTGACCACATGCTCTAGAAAGCAATATATATTTGAGACAGTAGTGCCATATCTTCAAATGCCTAGTGCTGTGCAGAAATCTGAGCCCAAGTTAGCACCATTATTTGTGGGAGCCAGGCCACCTGTAAAGGCTTGGACACAGTCACCAGCTGTAGTGAGTGTCCAGCATCCTCAAGTCTGTGGTGCAGGTGTGAATGAGACTGCAGTGTGTGTGCAYGATAAAATAGCAATCTTGGAATAGAAACCACTAGCCACCTGCTATGCCCACCCCACTCAGTAAATAAATTGTTCATTTTATGTCAGTGAGTGGTGTGGTTCAAGCCTTGAGGTTGCTCAGGACAGTTCCCATGATCATTCACRCAGCCCCTTCAAAGCAGGTTGCTCCAGTGACCAAAGGGGTCCCCGCTTGGCTCCTCCCACACCCCACTCACACACAGTCAGACCAGGTTTCCTTGCCAGTTCAACCCCAASACAGCATTTTAAAAAAAGTTACAATTCTTATGGGATGTGAGCAAGATTTTAATCTCACAGAATGGGTTTTTTTCTGATGTCAGTAATATGAGAGTCTTTTTTCCTATTCACACAGTGATGTGATTAGCAGCTTAACTGTGCTAATGTTCTCAGGCCTCTATTGCATATAAATGGCAGAGAAATAAATTCACCTGCAAAGATCCTTGTGAAATAACAGCAAAAGAACTCAACAATCAAACTTAAGGGCTGAGATCAGCACATAAATTCCTACTCAGTTTCTCAGACTTCTTACTTTAATATTTTAACCTGAAGAGTTAAAGGTGATTATAACAGTCTAGACAAGACAAGATGATGTGAATCCACTTTGATCACCTTGATAAAGAGGGRGAAAAAAGGCTTAATCTGTTGATAAGTTGGAAACACAAGAAGTAATTTATCATAGGTATGATCAGATGCTTTTCAGATATCTGATTGTGAAAGCTGGAAGATACCTTTCCATTCCTTGGTCTGCAGGACATCTTGGACAATTCAGAACAGATGTAACCAACCACAGCAAAGCCAATCCAAACAGATTTCCTCCTCCTGTGACAGGGATATCTGCTGTTTTCCTTTCTCTCTTGCCTTACTGGAATTGTAAGCTGTTTATGGAGGTACTCCATATGATAATTTCTTCTTTAGGTCCATAACCTAGGTAAATAGAAAAGGGTAAATGCTTCCAGAATATAATCCATAGCATAAATCATAGAATTTAAAATATCATGGTTTCCTGGTGATTTGCAAAKCTATATCCCAGTCCTGAGATGTAAAATTCTTCTCTGTATATCAGAAGCAGGCTGCAARTATGGTTTTTAGGTCTGGAATGAGGAGCATGGCTGTTACCTAATACTTCTTAAATTACTGAACTGAGAAAATTAAGGTGAATGCTAAATTMATGTCAAGGTAGATATGTTCATAACTGGATGGACAGCATGAGTTGAACAATTACTTCTGGAAGTTAATCATGGCCAAATTCCAGCAGGTATTTATGTACTACCTGCCTGAATTTCCCCTGTACTTTCAATTAAATTTTATCTTCACTTCCTCCTGTTGAAACACTACTGTCTAATATTGCTGTCCCAGAAGGAGTTACTATTCTTTCAAGGGAAAACTGTATGTCAGCAGCAAGCCCAGCAATCTTTGTAGGGTCTCTGAGAAGTTCTTAGTATCCTTCTGGGTATACGCTTCTATAAAAATGCAAAGTATAACAGTATGCAATGCTATCACTCCGCTATACATAAAAAGGAAAAAGAAAGTAGGTCAGTATGTGAAGAACACAGGACACTGGGGGTGTTCCCAAATGCAGCTTCTGCTTAATCCAAATGAGGCCACACTAAGTATGCCGATAGAGATGCTCCTTTTTGTCTTTAAGGATGCCGGGACAGCATCAACTAAGAGGTGCAGGACACCAAAACTTTGATTTTGATTCATGTACCAAGTGGAAATGTAAATAGATTTCCCAATAATCTTACTGACTCTAAGGTGTTAGAACTGTTCTAGAGAAAATCTGTGTTACAATGAGTATGGACATTTCTTTGTAAGATATCTGTAGGCATTATATATATTCATATACCATAATGCATATAAGGCTTCTGGTGGATTCTTGGGTTTGTTAGCTTTGATTTTTTTGGKTTTTTTTAAGCAGGGTATAATAGTAATAATGACCTCAGTTCTCGGCATTTCCTGGGGACTAATGACCAGCTGGGATTAATGACCTGAAATRTAGCTGCAGGCCATCAACTCATCCCAGACAGCCATTAATCCTATGGAACTACCAGTGCCTCTACTGTTATTGCTTAATTTAGTCTCCCTAATTTCAGCATAGCTTTAAAAACCTGCAGCCWCTGAGCAGCTCTGTATTTTATTAGCCCTGCATTTCTACTGCTGAGCACAGGTTGTTTTCCTAGCTGCTGATCAACTCTAAACACTGAATAGACTTTATTAAAACTTGGTTATCAAGCTGYTGAGCATCTCCAGACATCTAAATATTTTATGTGTGTTTGCTTTGAGTGGCCCTGAGCAATTAATACATTGTTTCATTAGGAGGGTTTTTTCTAACCACTAAGTGACTCTAAACACCCAATATATTTCACAAGAAGTTTGTATTCCAGCCATTGAGCAGCTTTAAACACTAAATTGGCGTCATACATTTAAAAAAGAAATCACTCCATGTTATACATTTCTCACAAGTAATTTCCTGTCTCTACCCTTCTAAACATTATTCTTTTATTTTAAGGGGGGCAGTTTCAGCTAATACATTCCCATTTAGCATGTTGGACCTCCAGTACTATTCATTGAAAAGCATGGAGCATCAGGGATTGGTTTTGCTTCATTTCCATCATCTAATACAAAGAAAAGATGACCCACAGGAGGCAAACAGACCTCAGTTTCCTTTTGGCAACAACTTAAGGGATTAGAAAATATTTCTGTTGTTCTAACCAAGGCAATAACTCAGACTTCAGACTTAAAAATAACCTGTSGTGTWTCCCTGCATATACAAGCACCAGCARCATGACAATCAAAATGACATTGATTCAGTAGGTGCTCTTAATCATCGTTATAGGTCTCCAGCCCAGTGCTGTCAACACCRAGATTGGCCAACATCTGCTCTCAGGCATTCCAGCACACAGACCTCCACACTGCTGTACTGARTTTCTGTGCCAAGGCTTTGGTAGCAGGGAGTGCTGCAGGGTGGCTTCTGTGAGAAGCTGCCAGAAGAGCAAGTTCCATGTCCAACAGAGCCAAAGCCAGGCAGCTCCAAGACGGACACATGACCGTTCAAGGCTGGGCCAATCAGCAGTGGTGACAATAGATTTAAGAAAGGGGGAAAATTATTGCACAGGAGTAAACTGCAGAGAAGAGAGTGATAATATGTGAGAGGAACAACTCTGCATACCAAGGTCAGTGCAGAAGGAGTGGGAGGAGGTGTTCCAGGTACTGGAGCTGAGACTTCCCTGCAGCCCCTGGTGCAGCCCATGGTGAGGCAGCCCTGGTGCCCCTGCAGCCCATGCAGATCCACAGAGATGCAGATTTCCACCCGTAGCCCATAGAGGACCCCATGCCAGATGATCAAGGGAGGCCGTGACCCCATGAGAAGCCTGTGCTGGATCAGGCTCCTGCGAGGACATGCAGATGCTTGGGAAGAGGAGCCCACACTGGAGCARGTTTGCTGGCAGAACTTGTGACCCTCCAGGGGTCCCACGCTGGAGCAGCCTGTTCCAGCAGGACTGCACCCTGTGGGAAAGTCTTACATTGGAGAAATTTTCTTCTGTGGGAGGGACCCCACACTGGAGCAGGGGAAGAGGCTGAGAAGACCTCCCCCTGAGGCAGAGTGGCAGAGTGTGATGAACTGACTATAGCTCTCATTCCTCATCTCCCCATCCTGCTGGAATGGAAGAGGCAGAGCAATCAGGAGTGAAGCTGAGCCTGGGAAAAGGGAGGTGTAGGGGAAAATTYTTGTGAGATTTGATTTTATTTCTCATTGCCCTACTCTGATTTGATTGGTAATAAATTAAATTCATTTTCCCCAAGTCACATCTGTTTTACCCATGTCAGTAAATGCTGAGTCTCTCTGTCCTTATCTTGACCCACGAGCCTTTCACTGTATTTTGTCTSCCATGTCCAGCTGAGGAGGAGAGTGATAGAGCAGCATTCGTGGTCATGTTTTCAGGAAAAATWACCAAGAAAAATTAAAAAGTATTGTTAAGGGGCAGATGAAAAAAAAAGAAGAAAAATATGAAAAGCAGATTTCCATCTTTCTAAAATMATTTAAAAATTTGTCCTAAGACAATATCGGCATGGATTCAGAAGACTGGAACATTGATGTAACCAAATAAACACCTCTTTTGCAATTATTATCTCACAGGTAATGTTTTTAGAGCCCAGCCTGATTGCACACACCATCTGTCTTCTAACATAATACGGAAACATTCTCTCTAATCATATCAGTTGGATTAACTGAATTCAAAATACAGGYTATATCATTACCTTAGAAGTGATCCAATTTGATGATCATGGTATAGAACTGTATCCAGTACAAATTTWGAGATATTTTACCAGGATGCACCAGGAGTGCTTTGATTTGTTTAAGTCTCCCCAGGCACTCCTGGTATTCAGCAGTTCTGTGTTGGTTCTACAGCAAGAACAGCAAGGCAATTCTTACATTCAAATGACATCCAGTGCAATATACTTCAAAACTTTGCAATAAGATCTTGCTTTATAATATTTGGATTGTTAGTTATGCAGCAGCTTCAGCTTCAATATCTGTCTTTGTGCTGATACACCAGGGCATGAGTTAAGGAATGAGCTAGTATGGGAGAAGTGAGTGGATGGAGATTATGGCATATAAGTAGATATTATTACTTGGATAACTCCAGTGRTTTCAGTTCTGTTCATAAAATAATTTATGTTGGGTACTCTGGTTTCACATACATGTAACCCAGACTAATATCATGTGTGGAGCTGAGTTTCTGTATCTGTGTGCAGGACTGCATACAAGAACAYGCTTGAATTTTACTTTTAAGCCTCCAATCACTATTACTTTCCTGAAGTCCTGTCAAAATTACCTGGTTCCCAGGAATCAGCACTGGGACTATAGACTGTTACCTCTGGACTAAATCCATTTTGGACTATTCCTCATGGAAGGTTTGTGTTTGGTTTATTTTTTAACCTTCCAGGCACTGAAAACCCATATATTTCAAAGCTGAACCACAATTTTYCTTTGGCATGTATATTTTATTTTGAATACACATGTGGTTTTCATGCAGTTAATATTTTACATTTAGAAAGCCTAAAATAAACACAAMAAAAATCAAAATCCATGTTAAGACCTTTAAAAATAAAGGATATAATGGAAATATAAACTAACCCTCAATTCTGTAAATACAGAAGCATAACTGTGTTGACTTTGGGTTAGGTTCAGTTCAGAGAGTTCMGTTCAGATGAATGCAATATTTATTTCAGCATGAACTGCAAGCATTGAAGTTACTTCCAGTTATAAGTGAAGTMAGTCCTATGATAATCAAAATCATAATTGAAGAATATATTTTCATGAGAGCAATACAATATTCTTGTATTAAAGAGGGAACTGCATTATTCTTGTATTGAAAAGGAAKCCCACCTCTTTTCTCTCACTGTGATTAATACTCCAAATTTTTATGTATTTAACTATTCTTAAGTGTTATTATTCTTGGACTTTTATAACAAAGACATGTCTGCTGCAACAAAATAAAATGAAAAAAAAAAGAATATACAATTTTACATTCAAAAAGAGAGTTGCACTTTTTAAGTTATTTTTTCAGCATTATCTGATCAAGTATCTTTTACTAAAACCATCTTAGGTGTTGGTTTTTACTGGAGGCTTCTATATATAGTTCTGAAGTAGGTCAAAAGTTCCTTTGGATCTATGCATCCTAACAAACCAACAATAAAAATTTGCACCATGATGCAGTTTCTGGGGAARTTCATACATTTCTCAAGTTGCTTGTCTGTGATGGTGTTATGTGAACTTAAAAGTACAACAGTTGCACTGACAAAATATATAAATAACAGAGATTTTCCTGTCTTCTCTGGTAATTAAATTTCATAGGACTGCACTGGAAAAAAAACATATACCTCATTTGGCACAACCCAGCAAATCAAAGACAAACTTCTCATCAAAAACACTTGTTTTRAAAGCAGTCATTTCTGCACAGGCTGAAAACCATTCTCCATCAGTAACTGGCACATCTTTGTGTGATGACATTTTTAATATTTATTATTTAATAAATACCAGCTATTTATCTGTGAACTCTTAAGAAAAAGCTCATGATCAGAAAGCTCAGTGATAAGTTCTACTTTTGATATAGTTAGTAAATACAACAAAGATTTTCCCACTCATTTTCAACAAGTAGCTGTACTGCAAACAATTCTGTTGTATCTAATTGACATGGTCTTAAAGGATATGAAATAGACTGTGAATATCACCTGAAATTAAAGCAGACATTTCAAACAACCTTTTCTTTCCCTATGATATTGTTCCTTCTACAAAGAGAAGTTTAAGAGACAAGATCTGTCTTTTCACTTTCTCCATTCATCAATATATTTCTCAAAGCCTTTGTCAGTCTTGCGTTTTTTCCCTTTTTCTATTATATAGTTCTCATTTACTTTAGTTCTTTTCTTTTGTTATCTTAAAATTTTTCCATCTAAAAATCAAATTATACAGCATATGCTTCTTAAGACTTTCTAAGATAACAGTGGTCTCAGTCAGCCATTCATTTTTAAAATCCYAGATTAACCTTTTGCAAATATGTTGCCTCTGAAACATATCTTCCTGTTGGATTCTGAGCAGGCTGCTCTTTGTTCAAATTGGACACATGTAAGTCTTGGCTCAGGTTCACAAAAAGAAATGACACCAGTACTGTCTTCACATTTTCCCAATGCCAAATATAACGACATTACTCCACAGTTTGACTGTTGACATATCTGTTGGAAATATCCCAGAGTGGAAGACAGTTGCAAAGAAGACAGCCTTGCAACCAGAAGCAGCATAAGCCCATGCAAAAGACATGAGTGGTCTCCTGTTTCACAGGGTAGTGTCAACACTTAGTTTTGACACGAATCTGCATGAAATCTTAGAATTACTCCTCTTAATGGAAATGTTTGATGGCTTTGTAATACCTCTCTGCCAGACACATCCTAGGGTACTGAATACAATCCTAAAATGCCAAGGTGCTGTGCTCTGGTTAATCTCATTTTTAACTAGAGGGGATATGCCACTTTTCATGTCCTCCGCTTCATAGTTGTTGCTATGCCTAAGTACAACCAATCTTTTTTCACTCCTTCAGTKGTTCAAGAAAGGCTTGGGAAATACTCAGATGAAAATTAAGACTTGTTTATGCAAAATATTTCCAAGGAAACCATGACTCCTTTGCATCTCTTTCTCTGAATTTTTTTTTGATCCTTTACAGTACCAGTGTGGCAGGTAGTGACCAGTGTGTAGCCTAAAATKCCCAGTCTTGTCAAGGAGGGTGTTACAGGTGAGAATGAGTACCTTGGAAATGGAAAGAGTAACAAGGTAAAAWGAGCTGAGTTAGGCTTTGAAAACTGCTAAAGTGCCATTATTAGTTTCTGAGCCCAGGAAATTCTCAAAAATGTGCAACAATCAAGAGTTCAACCTGATAAACCCTTTAGGTGTTAGCAACTGTGCTGCTTGTAATTTGATCATCGTTGTCTAAAATCCACTCTGCCATAGCAAAAATTACTGATCCAAATTCAGAAGTGAAGAAAGCCACTTTTCTTCCTCTGTGGAAATAACAGGTGAGCATTGCACTCCTTTTAATTCACTGAACCTAAGGTCATCAATTCATGTACTAAACAGAAAGGCTGTCTGATGTTTTAACTTGAGCTTGACCACCAGACCACTCAAACTAGGTCTCTTAAACTGGGAACCACACATAGGTCACCCTTCTCCTACCACTCTCAAGGTTTTCAACCATCTTGCAAGCTGAACTCAGTACATTTGTAATTAACAATTCCCYCCTAATTTTTATAATGTAATTTTTAATTCACAGGTTAAATGTCAGAGTACTGTGTCACTAGCTACCATCAAAATATTTTAAACTGAAGAACAATTCTTTTTCTTGTTGAAATGTTCACATAATAAAAATTATCAAGATTAGAATCCATGGATTTTTTTTCCCAGAAATGTCTTAGATTGTAATAAATCCTGTGATTTCCAATATTCTGCAGGTTCCCCACAACCTGTTCCTCTTTTCCACACCTCCATTTAACAAGTTTCTTTGTGGGGATTTAGAAGCATTCCTTATAGCACACTCCATAAAACTTTCCATGAGAATCAAATGCTAGAAAAGGAATTTGGGGAAAGCATCAGGAATATGGTCGGCATATAGAGGACTAGAATTTTTATGCCTGTTTTTTAAAACACTTTTTCTAATTGAAGACCAGCTTATTTTTATGGGCATGAGTCCTAGCTGGCAATTAGCCAGCACTCAGTCCATGGAAAACTTTMTTTTTGAAGAAAGCAAAGGAGTGATCAGTAAGCACAGCAGTGAGATTAGCTCAGTTGGTTGGAGCATGGTGCTGATAACCCCAGGTTTGACGGTTTGATCCCCATCTGGTCCATTCATTTAAGAGTTAGATTCAATGATCCTTGTGGGTTCCTTCCAGCTCGGAATATTCTGTGATTTATTTCATCCTTCCCCCTATTGAACCAACTGCCCTTCTACAGCTCCTGCTTCCTAGCTCGTGCCAGAGACTGTGCAGAGGACATCACCAAAACCCCAAATTTGTGCACTCAGCTCTCGCCTTACACCAGTTTTTAGCAGAATAGAAAACAATTATAATTTGAGATAGGGGCTTTAAGTAGGACATCTGGTTCAACTTGCATCTGGAAGGAACAACTGTTCAGCCAAAAAAAAAAGTTAAAGCTCTTGTGATATAATTAAACACATCTGTGAGAAGAGATGTATTGAGTAATATGAAAGGTTCAGTAATACTGGGCTAGGAGGACTCTCAGGAAATGAGGCAGCTAGTCAAGACAGACTTGAAGTCTGGAGAAGAAAAATCTGTATGTACAGAATGCAGATTTCTTATATATACTTTAATTGAATCACAGAAGTGAATATAGGTGGAAAAGTTAAAATGGATCCTTGGAAGAGTCAATGCAAAGATGCACAAAAAATAGTCATCAGAAAAAAAACCAAAACAAAATTTTGCAGAAATTGAATTTATAAAGTATGAAGACCAATAAATTATATAAGAAAATATTGTGGTTTTATGGTGTGCAAGTTTCTGCATAAGAACTTGCATAAGATCTTTTGGAATATTATTGAGTGGCAGTCAATGTTAAGGTGCTCAGCTTAGCTCTCCTATAACCATTTTAAGGTTTCTTGTCCTAGGTAATCCATTGAGGTTCTGCTACAAAGTCAGATTGTCAAAAACAGAGGCGCAGAAATTCTGTTACAAAAGGAACAGAATACAAAGGAAGTATCAGAGTGAATTTACAGAGAAATTACTCCTCTTAAAACCAAAAAATTAAATTTCAGATACTGGGGCTGGAAATAATTAAAGGAAAATATCTGATGAAGAAGTACTGAAAAGGTTATGGCCTTTACATCATCACAAACATGTTCTGGCACAAATCCTTCCAAAATATATGTTTAATGTGTAAAGTGAGAGAGCAGCTGAACAAGATGAAACAAACTAAAATGAGCAAATGTGCAAAAGGCTTCTATCATTGATATCCCTTGATATTAAGAATGTTAAAGATCCTTCAATGCAGTTTTCTGGARAACAACATGAACAATTCTTTCTGTCCCTCTGTAACAAATGGAAACTTTTGAACTTTTTTCTGTAGCATGCTGTAGCATAGWTTCATGTAACCAATCCAGTAGAACCAACTGAATCCCACTTTGTACTGTACTTTGTCATTATGTTTTACCAATATCTTTGTAACAGAATCCCATGAACATTTTGTTTGKTTTTTTGTTTGTTTGTTTGTTTTGTTTTAAATAGCAGGATCCTGGATTAAGCACATCTGCATGCTGGGAGAACAATTCAAAACAGAGTATCTAGGAAAGTCTGCAAAGTCACAGTTGTGGGGTGGTAACCAGATTATGTTTATATTTGTAACTTTTATTTGGTCTCTTATTGGACTCACATTTGTCTCTCACTACACTCTTTCTCATGAGAGTTCAGACATCACGGTTTGATTTGTTCTCTATTTGTGCAAAAGAAGGCRAAGTATGGCTGGGAATGATGCTGCAGCAGCACTGACTAGGATCTCTGAAGGCTTTAATGTGATGCCGAGAAGAACTTGCTTCTGGGAACATCAGGCAGAGAAATAAAAAACATGAGTGATTAAAGCACATTTCCTCTTTGGAAAGTTATTGTATAAACATGGAAGTGCTTTATCCAACAGATGTGTAAACTTTGTKTCTTTTGAGCCATTATATCTGCTTATCTAAAGAATTTGATTTATTATATTTTATTCCCATGAAAAAAAGCAATCTGGGGTATATATATAAAGTTAGTAATAAGTTAATCCTGACTTGCATATTAGAGGGGCAACTCTGAAATATTCAGTACATACACATACTACACCCTAAGCATGTAAGCAGTCCCAGGGAGATCCTTGTGTAAGTATAGATTAAGCAGTGACTAGGGAAACATCCAAATATCATAAAAGGGGTTACTGGTCTCTGTTGAAGTAGATAAAGTAATGGCTTTGGAATGCAGAACAGTTAAAACAACAGTCTAACATGAGAAACACTTATACTGAATTAGAAAAAGATGCAACTGCTTAACAAAACWAACTGAATACATCTGAAGAGAAAGAAATAGGAAAAAAATAAGTATAAAAATCTGCAATATCATCTTTTAGAGTGCAAACACACTTGCAAGTGACCAAATTTCAAACAAGGCTATTTTTCTGTTCACTAACGTCAGCATTTTGACCTTCTCACTATTACATATATTGATGGACTGACTATTTTACATCCTCCTCACAAAGTACCAAAATTAGAAATGGAGGAGATTGAAAACAGCTAACACACCAAATTGAGAACATTGAATAGGTCAAAGTCATAGACTTTGCTGCAATCCTTTCTGGAATATATGCAGAGGCAAAGCAGTCCATGTTTCATTTCTGTGCTAATCATTGTAAAAATTCTGTGAAATGTCAGTCTATGAACATATTTCCTCAGCAAAATCATTTTGTGAAAAAAAGGAAAATAAAAATGCAATCCATACTTACAGCATTTACAATACACTTAAAATTAACTAATTCTTTAGTCCATCTATACACAAAATGACAGGAATGGGYTATTAAAACCAAAACAGACTGACATTGATAATTTTCCTGTGCACCTTCCAAAGAACTGTCAAAGCCTTAGGACAGAAGCGTCTTCTTACTGGGAATACTGAACCCTTGGCTACTCATCCTAATTAAAATGTAATTAGGTAAGTGTAATTAGGTAATAATACCACTCAAAACACTTAGCCTGTTTTCCACAATTGAATCCACAGTTGAGCTCACTATGGCATAAAATCCTGAACTCAGATCTCCTGACACTAATTGCATCTTCACCCCAATTTAATCTGACGTGTAGGCAGAAGCCTAGAGCTGCAGGGAATATTTACAGTATGAACTATGAGAGAGATCTGGGAAGAACATCCATGACACATGTGGTAGATGTACAACAAAGGCAATGCAAATAGTGGCTGCTACAATGAGTATCTACTTCATAGAACCAACTCTGGTAATTTCAAGGAAAGATTAAATAACCCATTTAGTCCTTGAGACTTCTTGTCACATAATTTTAGCCAGCTAAAAGACAGCTATTTCTTTTTAGGCAGTCTTTTTCACTGCCTCTGTAGTCAACAAGAAGAGGTAGGAGATCAAACAATCATTTATCACACACAAGTATAAAGTTTAAAAGAAATGAAACTGCTTTTTTCCTCAACCTGGACTACCAAGAAGAGCTGTCAAAAATGAATTTTGACTATATGCTGAGCTTGTAAGATCAATAAAGTGACATGGAACCTTCTTCTACTGCAGAAAATGTCTCTAGCTACTATCTCATCATCAGCTTTTCATGTCTAAGGCAATAGATAGAAAAAGCTGGACAGCCTAAATCAAACATCATGTGACATCTGTCACCTCATCAGAGTTTCAGGTTCACTGAAGAGACCCTCAGAAGTCCATTCCACAACAGCAGAACTATTCCACCTTCCCCAAGCCACTCACATCACTGTCTTACATTAGTTGCAGTCTGATATACCTGGAGCAAGCCTCAGAGCTAAAGGAACACTTGTTATGCATGCACACACAAACATGGCACTGTCTGTTTGCAAACATCTGCAGTAAAAATGCCCAAGCCCTCAGGGCATGGCAAGCAGGCAGCTCTAGTTAACACCAGCCCCATCCACAAACTGCTGCAGACAGAAGAAGCTGCCATGAGCTCCATGGTCAAAAATTCTTTCAGGGCAACCTCCTACCTTTCCTGTTTTCTTAGTCTGTACAGCTGTGAATGCTATGCATGCCTAGAGAAAAGCACTTTAATAATAAACAGCCATGYCAGTTTAATATATGCAAAACYAGRGTGTTGGYGCCATTCAGACAGGCTACAAAGAGYTGCTTGGACAAATGAACTCATCTCTCAGCCAGAATAAATGCAGCCTCTTTTGTATTGTGTCACTCAGCTTCTGTGAAGCCTTCAGAGCCTGTTGAATTTATTAATAGTGGCCAGTTATTAATGTGTMGTTGGCAGTGCAAGATCGTGGTTTCCTTTTCCTGACTGAAAGTGTTTTTCCTTACCCCTTTATCATCTCACACTCCAGCCTGCTTCTGTGGACTGTTCTGAGCTTTGGCGCTTATTGCCAGCATTTAAAAGAGATCAGCACCGGCCTACCACAGTTACATCATAACCTGCAGTGATAAATGGACTCCTAAAGGCAAATGTATGTTTAAAACAAACCAAAAARCCACATAAAAAKACCACCCCAACAGGACAATCATGCTTATCTCAGTAAAAGCATCCTGTTCAAGATGTTGTAACATTTAMGTCAACTAYGTAATAAGATAATAGAGAGCAGATAAATGAAAACAGGGATTCTGCTTTCATATGAATAATGCTCAAAGATCATAAACTAGAACTGAAAATGGTTGGGTACCAAGAAAAGATATCTTTGTACTCCTTGCCTTCTCCAGGATGTCAAACAATATATTCACCTTAGCTGGTCTTAGTTTTTATCATTCTTTGAAAATGCAATCATATACAAAAATATGTAGATAGCAAGCATGCTGCTCACTAATTAAATTTAGAAATCATTACAAATACTTGACATTAAAAGATTTAAATTCATTTTTTGAATCCTAATGAGTACATTTATTAATTTAGTATTGTGTCTATTTCTCTTGAGTAYCTAGTTAGTAGAGAGAGCATCAAAAAAATAACTGCCTTTAGACCCTGGTAGATTAATGTTTTTTCATGATTTACACTGTTTTGTATTCTGCTCTAAGGTTGTTTTACCCTCTCTGAATCATGTATTGATAATGCAAATGTAAGGTTCTAACTGTTATAATAATGAGAGCAATAGAAGTTAATCACCACATTTATGTCCTTTTTTTTAATAATCACTTTTTCACATGCCTGAACAATCTTTTGGTTAAAATTACAATAGTACAACATTTTCAAGAAAAACAATATCCTAAAGTATATCCTGAAAAAATAGACAGACATATTCTTTTGTAACAAATGGAAAAGGAGATAAAAATTATGACACTCTATTACACTTTGTAATATATTATTTTAATATTTTGTCTGAATTTTTTCTTAGATCTTTAAAAACATAAAATATTTATGTTTTAAATATCTCAGAAAATCATGAACAAGCAGATTTTAAATTAGTATATACTAATCTTTCATTTAAGTAAGAAATAAATCATAAAAATTACCAAAAATCTTTTACTAGTAAAAAAAAAAAAAAAAAAGAAGTGAATTTTCCATTAGTCATACCTAAGAGCCTCTTAGGTCTTCCTCTTTGAAGAAACACATTAAAGGGGGTCAGAGGTTTCACAAATAAATTGGTTGGCAAGCAATATCAATGGTGCCCTAGATTGACCCCATCTATAACTGTTTGCATATCATTGCAGTAAAAGTAACAACACGTTTAATCTCTGTGTGTTTATTTTGATCTATATATGGACCTTAAAGGTCAATGTGATTTACTCACATTTACTGTWGGTTATTAAAAATGCTGAATAAAGTGATGGAAAGGTGTTAGAAGGCATTTGCAATTAGGAAAGAAAATGACAGTCTGCAMGGAACTGCTTACTCACAGTTTTCTCACAAGGGTGTTTGGGGTTGTTTCTACTCTATTTTCACAAAGCTTTATAACTCACAGCTTGAGAGAAATATATCAAAGCATTTTTTGCCTCCAGTAAATGGGTGGCAGGACTAATCTTTCTCCCTTGGATCTTACATGATCATGACTACTATAAAATTATGGGAATAGAGAACACAAGGAATACAACATTTTGCACTGTCCTAATTTTGAGTTTTGTGTGGGGTTTTTTTCTTGGTAAGTTAAATGTTATTTTTAAAATTACTAGACTCTTACCAAAACTGAGAAGGAATATCAGAGTGCTCCCTAAACATCAACCCACTGAAGTAAAATATTTCTTATTCATTTCAAGAAATGTTGGCTTTTTCTGTACACTGAAAAGACTTCCAAGTCACAAAAACTAACATTTAATCAGAGACAAATTGCTCAGCTTTCAAATTTAAAGTTGATTCTACTTTACTATTCTGTCCTTCTCAGTTATTTTACTCCATTTGGAATCTCTAAGTGAAGGTAAAATAAGAGATGGACTGTAGAAGAAAGAAGTCAGAACAGAAAGCATGAAAAAAAAAAAAAAAAGAATATTAAGACAGGGACAAAAAAGAAAAAATGCACAGAAAAGAAAAAGACCAAAAGCAGCAAACAGAAGTAAGAGAAAGACAACCAGTCTTCAATTCAATATATCCCAAAAGCAAGTCTCTAACTTTAAACACATGAATAGAGCATCAGAAATCAAAGTCCCATTCAAACCTTGCAACTAACTGTGCCCCAAATGGAGCATCTTGCTGAACCTGTGATAATGGGAAGGGCTGAGCTGAGAAAACATTTTTCCAGCTCACAAACTTTGACCAAATTTGATTGCAACATCACATCTGGAGATAAAAGTTTTAAATTAAGAARTTGCAGCTTTTTAAAATAGATTAATGCCTTATTATGGCAAAGCAGTGCTTAGGGAATATGATCTACATTTATTGTCCTAAATCCAGAAGTTTCTCAAGAGCAGTGGCAATAGTAATTATTTTTAGAGATTAGACTGGATTATTCATGTAARTAATACATAAGTGGTCATAAATTTTCAGCTGAATTGTGACAGAATTGAGAACTCTATGAAAATATCATTCTTACTGAGCTTTTTTTCTGCCACAACTACCTAAACAAGGTCGTTCATTTGGGACTTTGTGATTAAGCGTCAAAACCAGCTGATTTACTGAACCCAGTCAGAATGGTTCCTGACAGAAAAATTTTGTATCAAATCCCTGTTTTGCAGCTGCTCCACAACCATAATATTTTGCACACAGGATCTCAGGATCGTACCCTGCAGCACTGACAGGAAGACCTGGAGCAATGCCATCATCCTAAGGCTTACATTTTATTTACAGCTGAGGGTAGTCAGASTAGGAGTTATTCTCTATCATTTCCTGCCTAATCTCCTGCATACAAAAGCTCTGGTAAGCTCCTAAGAAATTCCCTGCTGCCTACCTCCTCATTAGAGCCCCAGGATAGCAAAACATTCAAGTTCAGCTTTAAGCAATACCAAGAGGTCTAAAATATATGCTGAAGTGCTCTGTAGAATCAGGACTGAAGCTGGAGCTTTTCATGGAGTCAAGAGATTTCATGCCCTCAATCCCTGCTGTTGAATGCCCAGTACTGCAAATCAGCTTAGCTGGTTTCACCACACAGTCAAGTTGTAATTTTTCTGTTACTTTACRGGGAGAACTCATCTAGCAAGTGAACTCAATCTCTCTTGATATATCTCCTATTTCGCTAAATACCATGAGCTACCGAGCAGTCACTCAGAGAAGTTGTATCGCTCCAGGGTGCAACAACATTGTAAAATGACAGTTGCCATTTTTTATTTGTTCCTCTAAGGGACAAGCCCCTTTCGGCCACTAGTRGAGCTTTTGAAATTCCTTGATTCGCTGCAGCCCATTTAAACCATGTACTTAGGCCAGAGAGTTGCTACAGTCAGGTGCAGCCCTCCTTGCTAGACCACAAGCCTCACAGGAAGCTAGGTGAAAAMTTCCTTGCTACCATCACTGTAAGCCTTTCATCATCGTTTCCCCAGGGGGAAAAGCAGCCCGGACAATCTGATGGATGTTTAGGYACCACAGGCCTGATGTCCAGGAGCACACACAGGAGTTCTTTGCTGCAATCATAGACCTGGAGCAGAGAGCAGATGAGAAATGGAGCAAAAGCAGTGTCCTTTGCATGTCACATTTCTGCATTMTCATGCTTCTTTCAGGCTATGTTATCAAATACACTTAGACATTTGCAAGTGCATTTTTARATATAACTAGGATAGAGCACTGATTTATCTATGAGCCTCTTAAACAGATTTGATTACAATCAGGACAATARCATACCTGAGAGTAATTATTCATGAATATGCATGTTTGGTTTTGACAAAAAAATGTAATTGTCACATCCAGTTTGCTTCCTTACTTGCCAAATCAACAGGAAATAAATCGACCCAATTAATAATATGAAACTGCAAGTTATACCAAAAAAGTTTCAACCAATTAATACTCATCTTTTTACTTCATGCACCTTCTAGCAGCTTGAACTCAAACTTTTCTTGGAAAACAAAAATAACAAATATTTGAAAACAGGCAATTATAGTTTAGCATGACATTCCTTATCCTACAAAAATTCACTTGATATGGTTTTAAAAATAGACCACATTCATTTTAAGGGAAATATTTCATCCTAATTATGTTCTTCTAGCAAAGCTAAATTTGATTGTYCATATGTGTCTGGGTAACTAAATGCTTTCTTTGCTTTCAGAGTTGTCCCATTTTGAAATATTAAGTGTATAATTGCTAAGTGTACTTTCTTATTTACAGAAAAATGCCACTAAATTTCTCCTGTCCATCTATAAGCTTTTGGCAAGAGTTGATACAACTGTGGTATAAGGTAATTAATGAAAAGCAARTAAAGGAGAAATTAATCAAACCACATAAGAAAGTAAGATTAAAAAATGATGCAGAAATGATAAGCAGAGTCTGAACTCCTTGCGTTTTGCCAGCAATGAAAGCAGACTGGAGAAAAAGGCTAAAAAGTTCATGAATGTGCTCCAATTAATCTGCATGCACACTGCAATGCTCTTTAGTTTGGTTCATTTAAATCTGAAATTCCCTTCCCTGTTGATGTCAGCTAGTTAGCCAAGATGGTGCATTACTGTTATGATCACTGCAGCGCATATAATTTAGATTTATCTCTTTAGGGACTCAGCTCCACCCCCTGCTAGCTAATATGCTCACCATGTTTAATGATGCAAAAAATTTCCCTGAGTACAGGTTATTTATCTTTATCAGGGGCTGCTTTTGGCTGGCTGTCAGTTATCAGCCAGAATATTTGTTCCTAAATGGTTTGTACTCATCCATATTCCAGGGCAATTCTGAGGCCCATATTATCACTGATGTTTGCAATAAAAGTGTTTCAGTTCTTCAGATACACCCTAGTAATACTGATTTATGAGTCTGGACTGGCTGTATTTCTGATGCAGTGATATGAACCTTGAAATATCTCTAACTGTCATGGAAGTGAAATATCTATCCAAAATCTCAGAAAAAAAACCCTACTTGTAGGGGTCTTGAAGAAATATGAGGAATGAAGATATTTCTTTGAATGCATTTTGAGAGGAATGAGTCAGAGGTGTGTTTTTAAACTGAAGATCTGTAGAAAATAAAATTAAATTAAAAACAGACCAATGAAAAGAAGAAAGATGAAAGTGTGAGGTAAAGGACCAGTGAGAAAGAGAGAAGTCTGGACAGAGAGGTAGGGGAAAAAAAAGAACGAAACAAGAAAAGAAAGAACTTTGACTGTTTGAGTGAACACTTTGAGCCTATAAGATTGAAAATGATAGTTGGAAAAGCAGAAAACTTAAGTTTTTCACTTGAAAGTACTTGCCTGCACAGCAACGTGAACTAGCACCCAGCTTAAAAGTGAGACACAGATATCCCAAGTGAAGAAAGAGTTCAAAATCCTGAATGTAGCTCTGCAGCACAGACATGAGCATTATGCTACATTTCAAAGATGAGACCAGTGAGTCTGGCAAGTAAGAAAGAATRAAGAAATGAAGTAAGTAAATTTCAAATTTTTATAGTTTTGACTAGGATGACAAAAAGGGCAGCAACTGCGTGTCAGATTTGATGTATACTATATAATTGGCTGGGTTTTCTTTTCATGGCAYGAAAACATCTGTGGCACAGAGATTCTCAAGTTCACAGCAACCAAGCCCACTCCAAAACTGGAAGCAAGAAAGCCAGACGCGCTCTCCCCRGGGTGACATGCTGAGATAACACAGYTTCACTGCTTCCCAGACCTGAGCTCATGCCTGAGCTATGCTGGAGAGACACACCAGCTTGCTCAGTGCAAGTTCAGGTGTCTCTAACAAAAGACATACTTCAGAGAGTAAGAAAAGTTAATTCCCCAGTTTAGATTCCTCACCTGAGTCTATAAAGACACAATAACACTAGTACCATTGTTTTCTTCTTATGGTCTGTGCACCCACTTGATAAGGCAGAGTAATAGAATCATAAAATCATGGAATGGTTTGGCATGGAAGAGACCTTAAAGATCATCTAGTTCAATACCCCTGTCCTGAGACAAGGACACCTTCCACATAGACCAGATTCCTCAAAGYCAGTCACACAACCAGAGAAGCTGCCATCCATAATTCAATCAAAATTTGGTGCTGAAGCTGGTTGCCTTCAACTCAGGAATGTGTATAAGTGTTAACTGAAGCATTCATCTAACAGACAGGTGTTTACTAGGGCCAGCCCATGCCTGCTACATCATGGACAGAAAGGATTTTGTAACCACCAGCTACAGTCATTATCTTTTGCCTAGGCTTAGGCACATGATGGCCATTCTTCTGGCTGCACTTCTGCCAGCAAAGAAAGCTGTCATTCAGGAGCTAATGGAAAAKGACCAGAATTCATGGCCATGTCAGGTCTGCTGGTTGAGTTGCTCWTRTGCCTGTCTCTCTTCCCCCTTGTGCTTCACATTTCTCTGTGGCTCAGGTCTATATTAGGGTAAGGATCTGTGATCAAAAATATCTCCTCTGCCATGCTGAAGTAGGGGGTGCCTGCTTGTTGAGGAGGCTATTAACAATAATCCATCCTTCCTTAATGCACCACAGAGTAAAAAATTTAGATACACCAGAAATAAAGTGAGTAACAAGAGAGGCTCAACAGAAGAATAAACCCCTTTATTGACTTCTGAGATGMTGTCTGGCCAATCTGAACACATCAGATTTGGATAAATTTCCTGAATCCTTATGGTGAAAATGGGAATTTATCTTGGATACGTGTAAGAGCATCGCAATGGGTTTTCTTGGTTTAAAACTGTTTGCATCACTGAAGCTGTTACAGGTTTAAATTATTTATGACTTTTTAAATATGAAATAAAAAAAAATACCCTAACACTAAAATATTATTTATTTCCTTCAAAAGTCTCTTAAGTGTTTTCAGTTTACATCACATACAAATGTTAATATCACAACCAGARAACAGGGTGTAGAATGGAAATACAGCACACACATACATGGAATCTGCTGTTGCTGCTTTAAGATGATATATTTGTTTGATTTCCACCATGACAAGCTCTTCCTGTTCTGAAGTTTTCCAGAAGTCTGGATTAATGACAAAATGATCTCCCATATAAACTTCCACAATGATAATAACATATGCTGGCATAGATAGAATACTGYTACAGTACCACTGAGAGCTTCTGGGAGCATGAAATAAATGTGCAGCACTCAAAAAAGAGCWTAATTTGTGTTTTATTTCCAGTATTACTGAGGTAAATATTCAGGGACTTAACTAACTGACCATTTAATGTTAATAGGATGATATTTAATATTCACATGCTATGATAAGTATTTGAAATACTCACTCTGTGGTGTTAGATAAATTCCCTATTAGACTCATTCTTGATAATGTGCATATTGTTTCTGAATGTAATTTCTGAATTATTTAGAAAAGACACGTTTTTCTACTGAGACATAAAATGAACTGCAGTTTTTTCTGCAAGTTGTTATTACCATTAGGTCTAGACCACATYATGCCAAATTATGGTGAAAACCCTTGAATAAAGCAATTTCACAGGAAGCTGTTAACCTGTTAAAGCACCAAGAAATACAGATCAAACTGAAATGACTTTTAGTTGTATGCTTCTTGATTCAACTATTTAGATAATGTACTTTCATTTAGATCAGCAGCTAAACGTGTGAAGGATAATAGCCTTTCYTGCACAGGTATAATGAGACATCAGAGCAGTGGTACAGAATAGCAGCAAAGAAGAAGGGAAAAAAGAAGTTCTGATGCCTTAGGTTTTCTTGTGACAGACCYTTTTTTCAAAGCATATGACTATGGAAGTAACAAGTATTTATGTCAGACACTTTCATGCAGCTGGAAAACATGAATCTGTCACCTGATGAAAACYGATTATGGGCCATCAAGCTCAGAAGTGGAAATTTATGCTATTGACAGAAAAAAAATGCACAACATAAAGACAGGAAGGTATTTATGCACATGCCATCTCTTTTCTTAAGCAAAAAATAAGCAAATTTCCAAGTTCAAGTTTCTTCCCTTCTCCATCCTATCATACATAAAATCAGATCAAAAACTTCAAAGGACTAGTGAGACAATGTAAGCTTACACTTCACTCTAAACTTCCTCTAACAATTTCTAATATGTCTTCAGAAAAATCTAGTTCAAGCTGGCATCTTATTTTCCAATGGTAAAATATCTTCTTTAAGTACATTAATGTATATGACAAGAGCGATAATCTGATTTTATTTTCTTTGTGTACATTGCATGTTAAGCATGCATTTTTTACTTCCCTAATTCACTTTGTTTATATAACAGATGACCTCCAAACAATGTAGAAGTACTTGTGACTTACTCGATGTTTATCTTTTGCATCAAAATTTGCACGCACGTCATAGAATCACAGAGTCACAAAATACAGAATCACAGAATCACAGAATCACTGGGTTGGAAGAGACCTCCATGATCATGAAGTCCAACCCATGCCCTAATACCTCAACTAAATGATGGCACCGAGTGCCATATCCAGTCTGTTTTTTCAATACATCCAGGCAGGGTGACTCCACCACTTCCCCGGGCAGACAATTCCAGTACTTTATCACCCTTTCTGTAAAAACTTTTTCCTAATATCCACCCTTTATTTCCCTTGGAGCAGTTTGGGACTGTGTCCTCTCGTTCTGTCAGTTGCTGCCTGCAGAAAGAGACCGATCCCCACCTGRCTACAGCCACCTTTCAGGGAGTTGTAGAGAGTGATAAGGCCACCCCTGGGTCTCCTTTTATCCAGGCTAAACAGCCCCAGCTCCCTCAGTTGTTCCTCACAGGGTTTGTGTTCCAAGCCCCTCATCAGCCTCGTTGCCTCCTCTGGACGCGCTCAAGTGTCTCAACTTCCTTCCTAAACTGTGGGGCCAGAACTGGACACAGCACTCAGGGTGTGGCCTCACCAGTGCCCAGTACAGGGGAAAAATTATCTCCCTGCTCCTGCTGGCCACACTATTCTTTATTCAGGATAGGTGGCCTTCTTGGGCACCAGGGCACACTGCTGGCTCATGTTCAGCTGCTGTCACCAGCGCCCCCAGGTCCCTTTCTGCCTGRGCACTGCTCAGCCACTCTGTCCCCAGCCTGTAACATTCCAAGGGGTTATTGTGCAGGTCTTGGCACTTGGACTTATTAAACTTCAACCCATTGGACTCTGCCCATCCATCCAACCATTCCAGGTCTCTTTGCAGAGCCCTCCTACCTTCCAACAGATCCACACACACTCCCAGCTTAGTGTCATCTGCAAAKTTACTGATGGAAGACTCAATACCCTCATCCCTGTCATCAATAAAAATATCGAGCAGAACTGGCCCCAGCACAGACCCCTGAGGGACACCACTGGTGACTGGCTGCCATCTGGATGCAGCTCCATTCACSACCACTCTGGGCCTGGCCATGCAGACAGTTCTTAACCCAGCAAAGAGTGCTGAGTTCATATACTACTCAAAAATATTACCGATCTTGACCCTGGAACAAAGRAAAAATCCTGGGAATTTTAAATTGAAACTTTGGCCTGTATTTAAAACAACTCCATACAGAAGGATTTTGATAAAAGGAAGTCCTTAGCCTGGGATGATACTATCCACTCTATTACAATATGGCTGCTATATTGGAACCAGAAAAAAAAATCTATTTTTCAAGATTTTTCAATATTTCATATTTTTTCTTCACTTAAAATGTAATTAAAATTTCTATTTTTAGAATAAAATACCAGGTGGGCTGCATCCATTTAGTTACCTTCAATGGATTTATTGTTTTGTTTGGTTACTCATTTATTCATCCTTTACCAATTGCAGTGGGTGGGTCATTATGCATCATTCAAGGCAGGGCACAATGTGATGCACAACATGTTAACTGTGCACCCCTTCTGTTTGCTGGGTTACATGAGATATGTGTGCAAATTTAGCATATCACATAGGGGTCTATATGTGAGTTATTCACAAAGATATTACCCTTTTTGTAAACAGAAAGAACAGCTATGATACACAACCTGTTTAACTTAATTTATATGTTTACTTACTTAGCAATGCCATAGATCAAGCCCTAGGAATGCCTGTTTCTTTCCACTAAGCAGCATGAGCAGTTTTGCACTGCTCTTGGTTTCGTGTCATAGGACACCTCAAATAATTTGAACCTTGGCTTTACTTTTTTATTCTGTATTTGGAAAATCATTGCAAGAACAGCAGCTACACAGATATTTCAGGTAGCATACTTTTTATTTAGCTATTTCTTTTCTGTCTCCAATTTATGTTTCAATAAAATAGTTTAGTGCTCAGGATATTGTGCAAGAAGAGGACAACTAGCTTCTGTATATTAACTGAGGGTCTGCCTATTTCAGGAGCCCAGGAAAATTGTTCCAGGAATATTTAGACCTGATWTTTTTTCCTATTGTTGCTTTTGCCATTATTGTTACAGGAAGCCAAGGTGAGACCTGGACSCTGCTTGGACTCAACACTGCAGAATAAAGGACACTTCAAGACAGAAGTAGCACTGCTGAATAGAGCAGACAAGAATCCCAAATTTTTCAATCTCTAAGACAGAAGATGCAACTTTTTCTCTTGCATAAGCGATTTGAATTAACTTTTACCTACTATATTTCATATGTGCTTTAGCCATTGGGGACAGCTATTATTCTTTTTCTTTCAAGGTAAGCATGACCAGAAAACAAAAATGGAAGACACAGCAAGACTCTCTAGGGAATTAGAAGGATGTATTACAAGCTACTATTAGCATTATGCCTTTTCTTTTAGGAAGAAAACATTGAGAGGAAAAAAYATTATGGGATTTTTTTTCAAAATACTCTTAGAAGCTATGAGAGATACAAAAAATCATAACAATATATTAGAGGCAACAGTAGGGTACAGGAGATTGTCTTGATAACTTATATAACATGGGAAGCTCATGCTCTTAGATATAGAAAACAGATGAAAGAATTATTTCTGTGTAGTGATAAATAGAAATACAAGTAAGCCTACCTGGCTGGCATTTCAAAGCTGGGAATAGGAAATAAAGGAGGACCTTTAATTACTACAGCTGATGTTCTGAAACCACCAACAGGCTATCTGTCTGTCTGTCTGTCTATCTATCTATCTATCTATCCATCCATCCATCCATCCATCCATAAAGATGCATTGCAGGATAAGTACTGTGACAAACTGAGCAGATAAAAGTGGTTTTTTGTTTTGTTTTGCCTTGACTGCTTGCAGTTAGGTGATACACTTACATTTTCAGAATTACTGTTCACAAACGTATAATAAACATTAATTGTATTGTGGGTAGAAATGTGCTTTTTTATAAAGYGTCCWRGAGTATARTGTRCCTTTTTGCTAGGATTGCTTGTGTGGATTTTTATATTTCTATTATCCACTACACTTTCCATCCACCTTACTTCATAGATCTGATTATTTCACAGGAGGTTTTTGTATGAGCTTCTTGTTGCTTTTTACCCACTCTCACAAAATATTGATTATTCTTAGTTTCCTCTGACTTGAGAAACAACCAACAAATTCCCTGTCTTACAGAGGAGTTTAGTTTCTTTGGTGTCTTCTGTTTTGAAAGAATACTATTATTTCAATGCTTTGAAAGTTCAGAGATCAAAGCCCAAAGCATCTCAGATCCCATAGACAAGGACGCATCCATCCAAAAGTGGGATTCATCCCGTGGAAATTCTCAGCAATTTTTTGTCATCCTGAAAAAGAACAAAGAACAGAAACTTACTCACATTCCAATGATATGTTAGAAGGCAATGAATGGTCTAAAGAAGCTTCAGTTTATATGAAAGCCAGAGTCTGATTCACATGAACTCTAAACTCCCATGAGACACTATGGCAGCTCAGCTAGGTAGAGGCTGTTGCTGCCAACCAAAACAACACAGACTTTTAATTTTTTTTTTGAGGAAAATTGCAGTGCACCAAATCATTAAAACATATATATATATATATATATACACATACACATATATACATATATATATATACACATATATACATATATATATACACATATATATAATATTGCTATAATATTATATCACAATAATATCATAGTATTATTTTATATTATATATAAACATATAATTCTTTTATTACCTTTTAAAATACAAATTTATCTTTTCAAATGCCACTGATCTATTAAGAACAAAGTATTTCATAACGCACCCACAAAAGCTGTAATTTGTAACAGATAGAGGCTACAAAAATAAGAAAGAGAGAAGAAAAGCACACAAAGGAAATAGTCMCTCCAGAGCTTTTCTGTATGAAGCAGGATTTTATTCAAATTCTGCTGAGGTAACTGAGACTATTTCTTCGACATTCAGCGATCTTTGGTTCACACTCAAATTGATGCTCACTGTAWCATATTAATTTCTTCTGTTTCCTGTTCATTTAGACAATTTTGTATTATATTAATCTTTCATATACTGGAGATTTTGAGGTTTTCTCTAACTCTAAAATCTGACTTGAAGTATGAGACTGCATAGTAATAAAGAAGAAGTACTTTTTCTGGATATAAGCAGGAATTTAAGTTCTGCTAGAGTTTTCATCAAGTATAACTCCAGCASTGTTAAGACTCACACTATTACAATGCTTCTGCACATACATAAATAACATCTGTACCAAGAAATGCAAGTGTCAGAGATTTATTCATGTTTTGTATCCCCAATGTAGAATACAGAGACACTTAACTTAGTGACTTATGGGTCTTCTCTGTACACAAAATAGAAATCTGCCAGCAGAGAAGAACAGCAATGGCTGAATCCAAGTGTTTCTCTAAAATAAAATGAGAGGTATTTGGTACAAATCATTCTGCTTTCCCTTTGTGCTTCTCTTCGTAGCCCAATTACAAAATAATTTGAAGAGAAAGGAGTTTCTAAGTGACAGCAAAATTAACTCACTGTCTGTTTTTGCTATACCAGAACTCCAGGAAGGGAAGGGATCTGGGGAGTCAGCAGCAGAATTCCCTGTCCAACTGAGCATTGTTTGGGACCACACTGTGAAAACTTAGGACTGCTACTGCTTTCTRAAAGGCACAGAGATCTGCTATCCCAGATCTCCAGGCTTGCTTCTCTGCCTTCTYTTCCCACACTGGGGAAAAAATGCTACTCCAACAAGGTCTCGTGCKCTATCCTTTAGAAACAATATTTGGATTTATTTGCACCCCATGAAGCTTTGAAGAAACTGTGCTGGATCATGTAGATTGATTTTCCCTCTTTATCTGCGAGCATTAACCACTGTTGTTGGTCACATTCATGGACAGGAAATATCTCTCCACAAGCCTTGTTAAATATCTGGCTCCAGGGGTGTCATGTCACTCCGAGGTTCCCAGTCACATAACTTTGTTTGAAGCATTTGTAAGACATGTGAGATTCTTCATCACTAAATTTGACTCTCCTAATCCACCACATTTTATTCTGATCAGTCAAGTGTTTGGAACAACAGGAGGTAGCACATTTTTATTTTAACTTTACGTGTCTTTTTCTTAGACCACAGGAAGCTGACAATAACTGTAATGTGAAGCCTACTCCGACTTAGCCAGAACTCCCAAAGAAACCAGTTGGAAATTTAGACTGTTAGAGAAGAAAGGAAGGAAATATTTTCCGAAGGAAATATATATGTAATATATACAATTGGGCCTACTTTCTGAAGTCATGCTCCCTTGTGCAATKTACTTTCACTCAAGGGTGTCTTATTAAGTGGCACTGTAACTTATTTTGGTGTTTCTTTCAGAAAAATTAAAAGCATTTATCATGCTGAAATTCTGAGAGCAGCACACTCTGTTTGGTATCATTAAATCTCATTAGCAATCAACATTTAAAAAACATTTTCTCAGGGTTTTTTCCTTAATACCCATACATATAGCTTTCCCATAATTAAGCAGGTCTATTAGTTTCACATCGTGGGTGGCATGGAATTTTAAATAACATCCATTTCTTTCAGAAATAAATGGAAGTCTAAAATGAAAAAGTCCTCAGTTAACTGGCTTTTGCTATAGCAGTAAGGAAAAGGATGGGATGGCAATAACGCAAAATTTACTGTGTTGTATTGCTGAGAAAAGGGTTGAAGGTTTTCAATCAACACAAGCTTCAGSAAAGAAAGATCACCTCTGTGACAGGCTGTGATATCCAATCTCTGATGAACAAAGATCTAACCTTTCAAGGAGGTTTTGCAGAAGGTTAATTTCACTCAAACACTGAACTCAAATCTGGATGTAAGCTGCTGAAACTGGAACATGAAATGTTTGGATGCAAAATTGTGACCAGCGAGAGGGAGGCTTGGAGGCTAAGTGGTTTTTTCAGCCCTGTTGCTGTCATTTCTCAGCACACAGRATGTTCAGCACCCAGGGAAACTTTAAGTTTTTGGATTTAAAAAATCCTGTAGGTTAACATGGGTTGATGGTAGTGGGCAGGGTTGCTGTTTCCAAATTTGTTTCCACTTGTTTGAGAAATTAGTAACACAGATCAGCTCTGCACCAGGATCTGTTTTGGTTACTTACAAAGAGGGAACAGAAAGCCAAGCCTAACTCAGTAAAAGCAATTAACAGCAGGAATTTTTCCTTCTTCAAGAATTCCAAGTGTAGAAGTCCAACAAATTCTGTACTCAGGAAGTCCTGCTCTTGCTCTAATCACATTTCAATTCTTTCTGTAAGTTTTCAGCACACAGAGAAACCTCTTGAAAACAATAAACCAGCCCCACCTTGCATAACCAGGGAAATCCACCAGCTGACAGATCTCTGAACTCCTTAAACATAATACATAGACACAAAGTAATAAACATAGCAATAGCCAAAATCATAATGCTAACATAAAAATGTTCCTATATGATTATCTAACAGTACARTGAAACTTGAGGGACTACTTATGCTACAAATTCTTACACACAAGAAAATTAAAATATAGATGCATACTTGAGTTAGAGCAGAAAATGCTCAAATTCTTCACGTCATTTAAGCTCTTTGATTAAGCACACTCTGATTTACACCAGATTTAAGCTTTATTCACCACTAGGGAACATCATACAAAGAGGGAGGTTTTACCCTTGTGTATCCTACAAAGAAAGATGGAGGGTTTACCYTTCTGTCACTTTGGCACTCCCCTTTTGATAAGCCTTCTTATCTGGCATCAACATCAGAGCTGCATTCATCGTTGTCTCTGTGCTGAGCTGTGTAAGGGGAACATCWGATTCAGATCAGTCAAAGTGTTTACTTTTTTTCTACAGTGCAAAAGCAATAAACATGGTTTCTAGAGCAACACAAATGGAGTGTGCCTGGCTGGAAGGAACATGGAGATTTGRTGGTGGCACCAGAAAATAAAGATAATCCTTCACATTCTGTCTAAAATATTAATTGCTTTGCAAGTTAGAATTGCAATATTTGCTTCTTTGCTTAGCAGGTCCTTGTTCCCAGTCAGCACCTGCCATTGACTGTTTGGACCATGATGATATCTCCTTAATTTTAAACTGTTGCAATTAACTAGCCAGCTTCTCCTTCCTGAACATCATCCTTTTTTCCTTGCCATTTTGTCTTCCTCACTGGCAGTTTGGACCTTGGGACTACTTCAGTTCTCGCCATAGACATCTAGCTGCAGGAGAAGTATGCATACATCTGTGGAGCTTCAGACTGACCAAGTGTCTTCCAAAATGGAGAATGTAAGACATTCATCAGATGAAATCAATGATGCCTCTCTCCATTGGCCTTCCTCACATTGTGGAAAGCTCTGGTCTCTCTCCAGGCAGCAGACCAAATCTGTAAGAAAGGGCGCCAGATGGGAGGCAGGAATTTCCATTTCTAGCCAGACTACTGTGAGAATCCTGCCTTTCCTCTTCTGAAAAGTCTTGTCATCTCTCAAAATGMAGCTGGAATTTCTCGCTTCAAAAACAAGTCTGGACTGCTGATAGGTGAAAATTGCAAAGCAGTGGGATGATTTTGTGTACAGTGAGCCTACACACTCACTGTGCCAGCTACCCCTCTGTCCAGCATTAACTCTGGGTCTGATAAGACGTGGAAAGAAGTGGTGTGCGTTATCAGTCAGTCAACCTGCATCAGGCTCAGCATGTGTTAAAGAAAGGGCTGTGATGGGAATTCTGACAACTTTAATCAATCTACTGCTTCTCCAGACTTGTTCCCTCACATGCCTGCAGCCCTCCTGCTTCCTCTGTGRCTGTGCCAAGCCTCAGATTTCACAGCGCCAGTCTGCAAAGACCATGCTGTTCATCATCCATCATGAACTCATGAGTAGGGTGTCCTAACTTCTTTACTGTACAGCTTTGAAATGGATCCTGTAGCGAATAATGACTCTCCATCTATTTCTGATCTGATCTAAAACACATTTCCTTCTTTGCTATACATCTACTTTCCACCCCTGCTTTCCATCTTATTTTTAAACTTTACCCTGGAGCTCCATATGGTGTATTAGATTAAAGCCATTGCACAAAGAAAGAGATGCATTTTGTTATACTTTCCCCCAWCCCACCATCTCGAACTGCTATGAGAAGAAGGGAGAGTATTGTAGAGAAGGGAAAACAAGGCAAAATCTTCTGCTCTCCATAACTCACATTCTCTGCAAATCTGGAAGCAAGGAAGTCATAGTCAACAGCCATATTTGTTAAAAATGTTCTGTAGGGCAGAAATTCCCAAAACTAAGTTGGGCTGCATATAGCAGACAAAATTAATATCTACTATAAAGTACCTTAATTCAGTTCAGAAGAACTTGGACCAACATTATCTAACTTCAGAGATATTTCCACAATGATGAACTACAACTTGGTGACATTTATTATGGAACTCCATAGAATGAGAACAAAGACTTGGCTTTCCAAATGTGTATCACAGAAGCAATTGTATCACCAGCAATATGGATAGGAGGAATAAGCTTATACAATTAAATAAATATGAAATCTTTCAATTAAAGTTAAAGTCTTAGAAGTGYGATTTCAYGAACAGTTGGCAAGAACTGCTGTAYTTTTAAGATAATAACAATCAATTCTTCCTGTACAATAAAAATAGTTATAAGAGAAAAATCACTCAAAACTGAAATGTAAGAGGACAAAAGGTCATAAATTGCAATAGAAACCCCTAGGGAATCTGAAAATGTATAGGGGTTGGGGGTTTTAAAAATTGTCTAGCTATTGAAGAGAAATATTGTATTAACAAATGGACAAATGAGACTAGAGCTATCCCTCAGAGTCGCTTCATCAACCACAATCATATGAAGAATCCAATGTACCTTTTTGAAAAGTAGTTGAAATACTGAATCTGCTAAAGCAGAGAACAAGCCTTTGTTAGCTACTTTTGAAGGTCATCAGTAGCTTTTAGTGTATAGGACGTTTTTACAACAATTAGATCAAAACTCAGATTGAAAATGTTGGTGGATTTCATAAGTTAGAATGACATCAATAGTTGACTCCTAGAGGGCACTGCCTGGGAACAAGGGTTTTATTCTAAAAAAATCTCACTTCCACTTGGAGCACCACTGGAAACGCACATTAATTTTACGTGATAACAAATGATTGTTTGTTCATTTTAAGTTTAAAGGACATTTKAAGAAAGACAGCTTCATTTTGGTCACCTTGGGTGTTGAAAACCTGAAAACCCCTGTTGCTTGTGCAACTTCTGAGCAGTCATGTGGATCCTAATAATCAAGACAGATGCACATAGAATGTCTTTGGCATGACTATCCTTATACCATCTGTTAGGCTAAGTTTGCACACTAAGAAGATATAAACCCWACACTAAGAGGCCATAACTTCAAAACTGAGGTGAACCTCAACAAGCAGGCCTTCAAATCAATGCTAGCATGTCCTATCTGTGAAAAAGAACCCATTTCRTAGTGCTCACAAGCTCCATTAAATGGCATGGCAAATATAAATGCTGCAGGTATCAAAAATCTCAGCTCCTTTAGACAACAGCAGCATGCAGAATGTAAAATGTAAAGATTTGAGGAACAAAAAAACCTCAGTTTGCCCAACAGGCCTACCAAATTTTATTCYTCTTAATATCATGTGAGCAGGAAGGAAAGTAATTATTATTTTTCTACATTACACTAATTCATTTTGCAATTGACAGGCTGAACAAAGGCTGCATATGTTTCATTTGGCCAAAAGGCTAGTTTCTGTTTGAGAGCATAATGGATGATTCATTATTTCAAAAAACAACCCTGCAAGAAAACAAAGAAAAATGTCATRTTGCTGAGGTGCTAAAACATCTACTGTTTCATGCACAAACAGTACCCAAAACATTGTCTTCTATTACATTAGCAGGATATATATATTAACAAGACTGTTAAAAGGAAGCCAATTTCCTCTATTTACTTGTGATTTTAAACTGAAAATATTCATATTTAATTCCTTTTAATTCCTGGAGTCCCCTCCCACAACATGTTTCTGGTAGCTCTGTTAGACTCTGGCACCTGTACTGGAGTGTGTAATGTAGACATTACATGTAAGTGTATGCCAAGACAGTGCAAAGAACAGAAGATCCCTGTTAAAACCAGTATGAACTCATGCTCCAAAGGCWAAGTAGCAGTGTCAGTTCTGTCAATAACAGTGGCTTTCTCTAAAGTTACAAAAGAACCTCCCTCCTGAGGAAAGAAACTCTCCTCAACCATTTCTCCAGACAAGGATTACCTTGCACTCATCAAATTTTTGTCCTCCAAGCTGAGGACATTAGTTAGAGGATGAATCAAAGAGTTGGAAATTAAAACACATGCTGCAGATAGTGGGTAACACGATAAAACTGATTAAGCAGGTTGCTCACAACCAATAATTTCGTTCAAAGTTGTGTAGACCAAAACAAATTTCAAGTGTAAAAATTRTGAATATATTAGAAGCTGAGTGTGCCATCATTCACCCGTGGGTTTGTGAGGTTCTTCCCCATTTTGTCAGTGTGCTTTTGAAACACTTAAATCTGCAGCATTGTCATCATATTACAACAAAAGACATTCTTAGGGAATTAGGTGACAGAAGATTCAAGYTAATAAAAGCTTTGATTATAGAAAAAAAACCATAGAGAGAGCATACATATATATAGAGAGAGCATATGGGCAGTAGTAAAAAACTTACAGGGTGAAATTAATTACTTGGTTATTTAAGGGATTAAAGATGTAAAGGATTGGGTAAGATTAAGAAAATAAATCTATGCAAGAGACTTCCAAGTAGGGTGACAGTAAGACTTATTCAGCTGCAAAGCAGTTCTCAAATGAAGAGACAGAAGGTCCATTCAACCATCATGCAAGAAAAGCAGTAGCAAATACACATAGGAGGATTAATTTTCCTTGATAAAGAAAAAGGTGCAGTTTACTAACTGCAGTGTCCCCTATATTCATTATATTTCTAGTTTTAAAAACTGAGATACTCCATTTTATAAGCATGTTCAGCACTCTTAATCTTGGTGAAAAATGGTTTTATTGCACAGACCTAGCATAACTTTTATTATTCAATGCTGTATTTCCTTCCAAAGGAGTAACATGCATCCAGCAATACTGCATATATTACCACACACTGTACCACAAGGTAGAGAAAAATTATTTTCTGAGATRCTTAGGTCTTTTCTTATTAATAGGRTATTGGTCCAGAGATAATGTGCATGAAGGTTTCTCTGCTTCCTGTTACATGTCASTAACACTGATAAGAAATATGATTGAGCATATTTGAGCAAACTCCCATATACTTGTTAGGCAAATTTTCTGAGCTCCTTTTGACATCATTGCCTATAATAAATACAGTTAACCTGTTCTTATTTTTGCCTTTAGTAACCAAAATCTTTTTATGCCTGAGGATCTATCCAACAGTCAATTTCTTTGGATCATATTACCTTTTACCTGATGAATGCAATTACTCATGGTGATAAGTAATGAAGGCTACACTCTAATTCTAAGGCATGCTCCTTCACTGACTTGAGGACCCTGAGGACTTAAGGTTCCAGTCTTCATTCTCGCTGACAGCTTGCTTTCAATTTTACTCTGCCTACAGCACATTGCAATTTTTCCAGAAACAAAGGAATTCTTAGAAAGCACTAGTAAAGGTAACCCCAGCATTTCCTGATATAATTCCTCAGACATTACCATTTTTCATTACCATTCTTTTAACTTTCAGAATTTCCACTAAATCCCATTTAGAGATTTTCATAATCATGAAGGTGTCTTTTCTTGGTCAAAATAGGAGATAACAGAATTAACAGACAATTATGTTTCCAATTGAGGAGCATCACACAAAAGCTCTTGAACTGAGCTAAATGAAACATTTTGACAGACTCAATCTGATATTCTTCCCCACTGGATTTTCAGTTCACTCTTGCAAAATATCAGTTTTTCAGTTCCAAATGAGATAGTTCCAATATTAAAAATTTTCTAGTCCTTCTCTAACTCAAGCTGTCAAGCTAATATTTCAAATAAATCAGTAGGTCTCCAGTGTTTCCAAATTTATTTCAAGAGTATTGCCCCAAATATTTTTTTAACAACTGTCAAGCCTTTGGCAYTGACAAGTTGAAAACTGTTCATGAACTTGGTATGTTATGCACATCTCCTGGAGTGTGAAAGGTCCAGAAGCAGTGTGACCACATTAGCTCAGYGTCACATCTGAGGAGATAATCCTCTCTGCTGGGTTTGCTAGTTGAAGAAGTTCCATATCATATGCATCCTGCCTCTGATTTCAGAGAAAATATGGCCAGAGACAATGAGAGTTTGCCCTCCTATCTTTCTCTCACACTGTGTCTACCCTTTGGTTCCGTTGTATGTGGCATTAGCTGAACTCCTCATAACTTCCATTCATTGCCTTTCTCAAGCCTGCTCTGTCAAACCTCTCAGCTCAACCATAGTTCTGAAAGAAGTCCATTTCACTACTAAGGCTGTTCAGTTTCCCCTTGTGCAGCTGGTGCTTTTTGAGCTAACAATGTCCCTCTTTTTCTTGAGGAACTGAATAGCAAGACAAAATTGCAGTATCATGATGGGCAAATCTCAGTCTGTTTTAATAGCAGCTTTCTGCTCATGGTTTTCTCCTAAAATATAGATTAACTCTTATTCCTATCCAGGATATTTTAAAACACTGGAAATAAGGTCTATAGAAAATCTCTTCCCTTTCCTCTTTACCCCCTAAAATGGACACTCATGGTTCCAGCTCAACAGGTCACACTTTGTCTGTTGCCTAAGAAGGCTTTCAAATAACCCTGGCTTAGGCTGAAGCTTCTTTTGATGAAAAAAAAAATCAATGGGTTTCTTTATTTTTTTAAGTGTTCTAATTCTACCATTCACAGTGTAAAGAGTGGCTGTAGGTAAAGAAAAAAACCTTCTTCTCCCCCTTACCTTGCCAACCTGCTACTTTTTCCCTTTTTGAATGCCTTTAGCCTGAGCTATGGAGACTTCAAAGACTTCAAAGGCAGCTGATRCTGCTGCTGGGGCTGACACTGAAAATGCTGTATTCAGCAGAGAATGCAAATGTTATGGATCATGGAAGATCTTCATTTGTTTCAAAAGAATGGTGTCTTTTATTAATTTCAAATTAATTAAAAGGAATACCCAAAACAAGCAAACAAACAAAAAAAAGAAGAGGGAAAAATCACAGAAGGACAAAGAAATTAGTGTGCAGCAACCAAGCTGAATTTTCTGCTGTATTCAGCACACACTAAGGGGACAGGACATTAGTTACGGCTCTCTCGGAAGTTTCCCCAAGCTAAGGCAGAGCATAATCAGTCGGCAACTATTTCTTAGGTGCCTCTGCCCATGTGCATCATGTTCAAGCTGGCTCCTAAACATCGGCCCTGCTGCTGCACAAGGGCAGAGACAGAGTGCCCCAGAGGGCACTGGAGGGTCRTGGTGCTGGTGGAATCAGAGGCAAAGCCAGCACAGGCACAGGGATCTCTGCCGTGCCACTGGCAAGGGGCTACGGGGAGGTGAGGTGAGCTGCTGAGAAYGAAGTCATAGGCAGGCTCATGGATTAACTAGGGAAAGAACCCATCTTATTTCTGTTCTGGATTCATTACAGACCCTGGGAGAAAATCCTGTGAAATAAGTTAAGCAGCTCTTTGCTTCTCATGTGTCAGCCRAACTGTCCCTTTCTCTCTGGTTCCTTGCCGTCTGTAGTGATCCCAGCATCAAGWCTGCTGCTGTGTGATCTAACATCTGCTGAAGAGGTCAGAAACTTGGTTAACAAAACATGCAATTTCTACTCTTCATTAGGATTTACTGGTGGAATTATCAAAATAATCCTAAAATTCTAATGTTTTATTTATAGAGATACCTGAAAGYCTAGCAGAACCTCCTGAAAAATTCATTAGGTTTGGATACCATGTGAATTTTATTTCAGGCGTTATGCTTTTAAGTGCAGCATCATAGCTTTTTAACTAGTGCATATTAGCTGTAATAGGCAGGCAAAGCAATTACTGCAAAGGGGCTCCACATCTTTTATTACAGAGGATTCTGGGGTTTCAATTTTGGGATTAAACAATTTAAATAACCACCTTGAAAGGGTTTGAGTAAGAGCCCTTCAAAATGAAAAATTATTGTCTTAGCTGGTTTTGGATGAACTACTCTGATAAAAAGAGTATTGTTTAATTTTCATTTTGAATTAAAGTCCTGGAAAGCTGAGTAATACACAGGCTAATTCTGACCTGAGCTGTGCTTCTGCTCTTCTGAGTGCCATAAAAATGTATTAAAAGAGGAATTATTTTGTACACTGTGCTGTACTTCAACATTTAATTCTCAGTAAGCTATAAAATCACTTCCAAGATAATGAAATTACAAAATAATTTTAATTTCATTTTCAATCCCTTATCATCACAAATAACTAAGAGAAGATGGTCAGAAGATGACTAGTGATATTGCTATTCTCCCTCGTCTAATGACCAGGACTTTTTGACTGAAATACCTGCAAAAGAATAAATAAGACATAGTGCAGAGGATCCTGAAATATGCAGCTGGGTACATCAGTTTATGCACTATGAAAACACTGCTATTAGCAAGGATTCTGACTGGAATAGCAAAATAATAGTAAATAGTCAAAATAATAACCAGACAAAGCAATAGTAATAAATATCATCACAATAAGGGTTAAAGGTAAAAAGACAAAATAAAACATTATGCTTTGGTGCTATTTCAAAGAAAAGACAAAAAAAGGCTTTTCCATGCAAATTGAAAATATTCAATGATGAGTTCTTTAGCTTTTCCTCCTGGGCCAAAGTCCACAGTTGTTCAAACCAAATTTTCACTAGAACCAACAGAGGTTTTCAGACTTACTTTCTTTTTCACAGGCAGAGGCAGCAGCAAAGGCCTTAAAGGCCTGACACAAAAGTTACTGGCCTATTACAAAGCAGATCTTAATATAATTCTTCCATGCAGACAGGGTACATGGCTGGATGTAAAATCATTTTAAGCTTCTGCACATTTAAATGCTGGTTTGAGCTAAAGTTAAAGACTAAGACATCTGTAAAGCCCCAGCAAATGAAGGGAATCTCCTCAAAGATCAAGGAATGAAATTTCCAAGAAAGCATGTCTCCACGTGTAGATTTATATAGGAGAACCAATGACCCTAGGTAGCTAAAATGTGCTCAAGTAGTAATGTCTAGACATACGCATCCCCAAAAAAAAAAATTCAAAAAATTCCCTGGACAATTTTCTAAGCAGTTTCCCACACACAATTCAGCACACACACTGGCAGATTGAGCATATCTGGCTTAAGCTCAAGTTCAATGCAAAGCACAACAGAGCAGGTCAGGGAATTATCAGGGAATTATCAGGCAAAAACCTTCAATTATCTCAAGCAAGCAAGAGATAGGACCATTCCACACCCACGGGAATGCAGGCTCTTTCACTTGCAAGAATGGGCCTGGCACAGTGGGTGGGAGCAAAGCAAAGCACTCTGCCTCCTCCAGCAGCCCTCAGTCCTGGCCAAGCCCTGAGCTTCTGCAAAGACCACAACATCTGGGTGAGCACCACAGTGACCTGTGAACTTCATCTTCTATAAGTGACCATCTCTGTGATCTAAAGCARGTCWCGACCTGCTCCCTAAGCTGTGATGTAACTTCTGAGAAGGAGCACAACTAGAGGCCTTGACCTCTTCTCCTTCTGGATCATACCCACATAAATGAGCCTATTTATGCATTACAATTTTCCAACAACAAGACTGTGTGATTCCTAAGTTTTGGTCCTACTTCCAGTTACAGTTGGTATAATTTATCCAATGACTTGTAAGATTGAAATGTGTAAAGACAAGGGCTAAGTGACAATAGGGGAAAAGAGAAACAAAACAATCTACTCAAGTGTGCAGAGCTGGACACAGTTCAAGCCTGAAGCTGAACTTTCCCACAACCCTGGTCAATGCTTTAGGTTCTGCCTCCTTTAAAATATAGAGAAACTAAACCAGATAAGGGAGACAAGGGAAAATATAATGGAAATGGGTCTTGGTTGTTTGTTTCAGAAACACAGCTATACTACTCAGTTTTGCAGTGATTTATACCCACTTGGCAGATGCCTACTCTAAGCTCTCATACTTGTTCCCAAATAACCTGTGAAGATAAGTCAGGAGTGCTCTTCCAGCTGGGGCCATGAGTCATATTTCATTTCTTGTGTAATATTTCTGCACTCTGTGTTTAACAGGTTTCTGCCCTTCTTTTATTTCATTTAGAACAACTTTTTAGGTTAACACAGATAAATTTATGAGTCACATTTATTTATGCCCCTAAAATAGCTCTGTTGTGATGTATGTGATGGATACTGAAAGAGAAGTGATTCCAGAAGCTGCTCAGGCGTCTGTGTATCCGTGCCAAATTCCACATTATATTTATCTCTCAGCTATCACCCAAACACAGGCTCAGTTCATACTAAACATGCTTTTTGTTTCCACAATATTTTCTTTTAACTACATCCATAAAATACAAATTGCAAATTACCTTTACCTTCTGTCACCTCTCTTTACTGGCTCTTCTCCATTTCCTTTCTTTACTTTATTCATGCAGTTGCCACACTGTGTATAGACTGAAGAAGAATCTGTCTTCAGGTGTAACTGTCACAGATTAAATTACACGCCTAGTGATCTCATTATGTCTTAAGGAAGGGAGTTCCATTATTGGTTGCAGAAAGCAATGGCAAGRTGAATAAGAAGTGGAAGTGATTTGCCAAAAAATGGACCTATGATGAGCAAAATCTTTTAACATCTACAACTAACTTGCACARTACAACACTTCCATTCAGAACTATGGCCACTAACAGTATCATCGATTCTGTTTTAAAAATATAACCCCTGTGTCATTTTCTTACCCCAAAGAAGCCAAGTCCTTCAGAGAAATTCACAAGTTTATTTGGTTTAATTTCAAAGTAAGCAGACTGCCCAAGGTTCTTTAAGCTATTTACATAGGTTCCCCTGGGGAGAGAAAACCCTCTGGGAGATCTCAAACTGGCAAACAAAAATGAAGGTTGTTTGCAATTAACTTGYATTAGTCCAGAAAATGAGGGAACTGGGTAACTTTGTAAGACATTAGGCATAGATGGGTGTGATGACTTAAGAGACATGGAGTTGAAGGGTGGACTATTTTGTGCATAAGGAATTGGCTGGATGATCATAGCTGTATTTTAACAGCTCTGTGCCTAGGTGGAGTCCAGTGATGGCTGATGTTGCTCAGGTCCCTGTCTTGGGACTGATGTTCTTCAATATTTTTATCAATGACATAAGACAGTGAGATCAACAACACCCTCAACAAGTTTGCAGATGACATGAAGCTGAGTGGTGCAGTTCACACAACACAAGGAAGGGATGCTATCCAAGGGGACCTGTACAAATGGGAGAAAAAACAGGYCCAAGTGCAGGGTGCTGCAGTGGGTTGGGGCGATCCCAGAGAGCGGCAYTGCAGAGAAGGACTTGGGGGTTCTCMTGGACGTAAGCCAGCAATGTGTACTTGCAGCCCAAAAAGCCAACCCATCCTAGGTTATACCACAACAAACATAGCCAGCAAGTTGAGAGAGGTGATTCTTCCCCCYTCCTTTGCTCYTGTGAGACTCCACCTGAAGYGTTGTGTCCAGCTCTGGGATCCCAATGTAGGAAGATCAYGGCCTTGTTGCAGTGAGTCCAGAGGGCCACAAAGTTGATTAGCAGGCTGGAGCACCTCTCCCATGAATAAAGGTTGAGAGTAGGGGTTGTTCAGCTTGGAGAAGAGAAGACCCATGGGAGATCTTGCAGCATCTTCCAGTACCTAAAAGGGGACTTTTAGAAAAGAAGGGGAGCAACTTTTGACATRGGCAGATAGTGATAGAATAAAGAGAATGGTTTTGAACAAAATGAGGAGATTCACATGAGATATCAAGAAATGTCTTACTCAGAAGATGATGGGGTTCTGTAACAGGTTGCCCAGTGAAGTCGTGGATGCCTCATCCCTGGGACAGTTCAAGGTCGGGTTTGATGCATCCCTGAGCAACCTGATCTAGTGGAAAATGTYCCTACTTATGGCATAGGGGTTGTAACTAGATCTTTAAGATCCTTTTCAACTCAAGCCATCTTATGACTCTATGATTAAAYAAATAAAGTTTTTTGGCATTGAGTTTTTTGGCAATGTCAAGCACTGATACGGATTTCTGTCAAAGAGCTTTTCCATCCTCACATCAGTTTCAGTGTAAATGAACATCTGGCCTGGCTGTCAAAGACACAAGGATTCAATAGGAAATGCATAACCAATWGGCCAGGTGGGTGGAAGAAAGAAACCAACAAAACAAAAWCCCCCARACTGGTGTGATCTGGGTATTAGAACGAGTATTTGAGGAGTTCTGTCTATGAGCCATGTTGAAAGGATTTCTATCCCTGTTTGTGTAGGGTTGGCACTGAGTTCCCAAACCTGTACTTGGATGGGACCTTAATGACCCACTGCTTGAGCCAGATTTTAAAGACTTATAATATGAATGTTCTTGTTATTTTTTTATTGTTTTGAWAGGGAGTGAAGACTTGACATTTCCCCAGTTATGAACATGTGAATTATCACTCCTTTAAAAAAATGCTGTTTCCATTTCAGATGTAAAGTTTTATATTTTCTGAGGTCTCAGGTAGTTGTTAGGAGCAGTTAATACTCAGTTCATATTTTTACACTCATTAAAAAAGTTTTAACATAAATTTTAAGTTGGAAAGCCACCAGAAAGCCAAAAGATTATTATGTTTTACTTTCTGCAGGACATCACCACAGAAACCTCTCAGAAATTTCTGTTTGAACTGTAGTATATGTTTCAGAGGGAGACTCAATCCTAAAATAAAGGGTCCACATGGTGGAGAATCAATCACATTCCTAGGTAAGTTATGTCTATGTTTAACTACCATCAGTGTTAAAAATCAGTTTCGTGCTTCAAATCTAAATTTGTCTTGCCTCAGYTTCCAACTGCTGTATCTCATTATGGTTTTTTTACTGATAGATTAAAGAACTGGCTATGAGAAATCTGTTCCTCAGTTASGTACTCACAGACCAAGATCAAACCATCCTTTAGCCATCTTTTCAGCAAAATAAGTAGATGAATCTTCTTGAGTTTCTCAGTATGAAACATGTTTTCCAAACCCAAAATCTTTCATTGAACTCCTTTTAATGCTTCTCACATAATGCTTTTAAACTGCAGCACTGGAAAGCTCTCCTATGTGAAATTATCAGTTGTGTGCTGACTGTAAGTTTTTTAAATGTAATTATTATCAGGGCTGTACAACCTTTTATGTGTGTATCTTGTTTAGAGACATCTGAAGGTCAACAGAACCAGACAGAAAAGTTGTAATGCTGTTAGACCCTAGTTTGAAGCAAACCACTGAATATTAATCTCAACAAGAGGCCATTTGTTTTATGTTATTTGTGTATTTGCTGGTGTATAGATAAGCACATATGTTTGGGAGACAGATGTATCTAGGGGAGGTGAATAACTGTGCTGCTAGATATTCTTTTCAGTGCTGAACTTCTGACAATCCACATTTAGGCACGGACAACAGAACATGTAAGAGAAACTGGAGTAAGAGATCGCCTGTTTTGAATGTAAAATCCAAGGGTAAGCTGCTCAAACTGCACATAAAGAAAAGATAATACCTATGTTTGATCCTTACAGCTCTCTCCTCTCATTGGTGCTGCCCCTGCTGAGRAAGGTGACAGCCACTTCACTGAGACAGAAGGAGTTTTTACCCCTTTTCTTCCCCCACCTAGTATTTTACTCACAGCTCTTCATTTAAATAAGATTATCTTACCATCGTAGAGTTTTGCCTACATGTCTGGGAAGCTTTGAACCAGAGCTAATAAAATAAAATAATTTCTGACAAAGATGATAAGCATCTTTACTTTTTTGTCAATTTTTTACTTTGTAAAAATAGTTTGCAAAGAARAATAGAAAAATTTCTCGGTTTTGAAATTAAAATAAAACAGAGGTTGTGGCATATTTTTTTCTTTGTCTCCTTTATCTGTTCTGACAGAAGTTGTGTTCTCTCTTTAGAGCACCGAAATGAAAATATAGGTCATACTAAGTAGGTCCTTATCTAAATGGRAAGGACAATGTCTCTGAGGTACAAAAAAGACAAAAACATTTTTGGCAAAAARGTACCACCTCCCCAAGCAAAAATGCCTGTGTTGAGATGTCAAGACCACACACAGTTTAACTAGTGCTGTGGTATTGATCTTCCCAAATGTCYGTGACCTGTGCCAGCTATTCCTATGACTGCTAAACTTGGCTTTACYCTCTTGAATTCACTCATTCCCACCTTTATTTGCACTTGTCAGTGAGAGAAACWGTAGCAGTCAGAAGGAAATTGTTTGTGTCATCTATATCAGAATTGAGCTCAAACTCATTTGTATTCTCAGTTAGGTACTTAATGGGTACTTGAACTTGACRTGTCATGGTTCTCTCAGTGAGAGTCCTGTGGTGATACCCTCAGTTCAATTCTCTCTGTTCTTTTGTTTCTTTGTGAATGAATCTGCAACAGCATCAAAATGTCAATTGCTGAAGCCATGCAATACCAGTAAAGGTTTTTCCTTTCTGTCACTGGACACAGCAACATAATCATACAKTAATATAATCAGGATTTTTAGTGACCCAAATCCAGCTCTAGTACTCCAGATCAGTGCATTAATTTCAGAAAGGCTACAAAACACCTTAAASAGAAAACAAAGGGAAGATACTAAGTGCTAAATATTCAGCAAAGTGCATGGTAATTAACTTAGCCATGCAGTTCCCATTACTGTTAATAGGAATCAGATGGCTAGATCCCTGTGCTAAAAATGAAGTTTTAAATAGATACCTGCATGTGTGCCAAGCACAAAGAATCAAGGTAGCAGAAAATCTCGGTGAGGAAGAAACACTGAAGACACTGAAGGCACTGAAAGGTTACAGAATGACTTACGAAACTGGGGCAGAATTGTACTATGAGATCATTTACTGGAAGTAGTTTTCTTACAAATTGGAAAAGATTTTAGAGAACAAAGTGTGCACTAGCTGAGAAGAGAAGTCTTCAAAGGCAGGGGAACAGCTGTGCTTATGCAGAAGACTCAAGGAGAATGGGGGCAGGCTGTAACAGGACCACACAGGAGTACACAGCCTTGACTCRTTGCCCAGGAAGCTCCACAGATACTTAGTGGTGAGACAGAAAACAGCAAGGCTGTAGCTGCTGAATTTATAACTTATTCACAGGCCTGGTTTATGGGCCTAAATTCCTTCAGGAAACAGGGATAATAGAAGAGCTACTTASTACCCATAGAAGCATGTGGCAAATATATACTGCAACATATACATTTCTCATTAAAATTTCAGAATATAGATGAGACATTCAAAGCAAAGACTTGAAATCAACTGAATTTTTAAAATTCAAACCAATGYTTTGTTTGACGTATTTCTTATACAT